>CAXKVY010018569.1:142500-147946 GCA_964058915.1 Tetropium fuscum | reverse complement strand
AGAAATGTGGTTCATAATGAACTCCTTTATATTTCTGGGGTCAATACCTTCTGCATACGTTAAGGTACATCACTCTTTCACACTATGCAATTATCTCTTTTAAAATAGCCGCTCATCGTGATATTTCAGGTATTTAACCTGCAATTATCTCTCTTTAAATAGCCGCTCATCATATTTCAGGTATTTACCTACGTACTTTGATTAAGTAATCACAATTAATCAATATGATAGCGTCGTATTATTTTCTAGTATATTTTATCCCTTGAAATTTTACATTGATTTTTCTCTAATGAAACCGCATGAAACGTACTGCACTATACTAACGAAAAATATAATAATCCTCAACAATAATATCATGAGTAATAACATTTAAAAACTAGAACAACAACTGTTGTCATTAAAAAAAAAGATATTTTATACCCAAAGCTACATGTTTATCACAAGTCATTGATAACTGAACTATTATGAAGAAAATTATTTGTCGGCTTCAACGTCATGAAATTAATTAAAGCAATTAACGAAATGTAGTAATTAAAGAATTTTCTAGTAATTAGGTATTTTCAATAATCGTTATAGCGATGGAATATGGCTAGCCCTATTAGGATTCTCAAAGGAAAGTTTTGCTATAGTTTTTATTTTCTCACCCTCCATGTTTTTTGAGTTGCTGAATACGAATGGCGCAGAGTCGGCAACCATTAATACATACTCTTAGTGACTCTTACATACGTATTTTTTTGACGCTCCGAAACCAATGATAATTTCCAATACGAAAGGATGGACTATGTTCGTAAAAAACGAGTGAATAAGCACATCAGCCGCGCGCTCTAAAAAACAACATTTCCAGACTTCCAGTCAAGCGACAAGCGTTTATATTTTGTTTTGTGCTACAGGCAGGTAGGTGGGAATAAGCAGATGGGAATAAGCAATGGTAATAAGCAGATAAGGTCGCACCCGGATAATATATGATTACTCTGTATAATATATTACTCTGTGACACCACGGCCACATTTTTTTGTAGCCCTACATTCGTATGACTTCCGGGCCAATATTCTATAGATGTGACCTAGATATAAAAGGGGGCCGAGGGGTACCTCTTTAACCAATTAACCTGTAAGACGTAATTCTCTCTGGTAATTCCAGTAATTCTCGTGATGTCGTTGGTGTACTATGTGGTGAGTTACTTTTTTGAGTAGATCATTTCGTTGTTTGCACGTTCATACAAGTTTAAGAGACAATTATTATCACTTCGGGTTGTGTTAATGGAAAAAATAATTATGATACAGTGATTAATTCAGTGGATAACATTTTTAAAGTTAACTTTTCACTGTTAGACTAAATTCTAAGGTTCAGATTAAAAGTTTAGGACACGCCAGATTTCAAGTTAAATTAATCGTGTAAAAAATGAGATGATAGGTCATTTACTCGGCATTTTACTAGAATTTTTACTAAAGTTTTTAATTTTGCATGCTTGTTATTGTATACTGCAAGCATGGACAAGAATTGGAGCCTCTAGGTGTAACTGACCTAAATCATTAAAACCTGAATAAGAGGTTATTTATTCTAGAGACGATAGACGACAAACTGCAGATACATGAGGCTACGCGTACACTGGTATTTATTTTAAAACATGAATTAGGGAACACATTTTACGAGCTTGTTTCCTTTCAGAGATATATAGCCCAAAAACTGAAAAAGTGCCAAAAAATGTAATTCCCGGCCAATTTTTTGTCTGCAAACTTCAAAGTCATGTTCAGTGACCCAAAAAATACAGCGGGTGAGAAAATCAAACGTATAGCAAAATTTCCTCAGAACCTCCTTTTTTTCCTAATATGTCTAGCCTACTATCTTATCAATACAGTGGGTAAGCATGTAGATGATATACTTGTCTAATTTGATCTGGTCAGAAATTACTTGTAATAGATCTATATTAAAAAAATTATTTGTAATGCATTTGGGCTTTATTACCAAACTTAACGGATTATATTGCCATAGTAAGAAATCTATTCCATTTGATGGCATATGATCTAAACTTTATATTAGTATACATAGTTGAATGCTAAAAATTTAAGGCTCATGTTGAGGCTAAAACTTTACTTAGGAAGAGGCGAGGATTATAATCCACTCAAGAGAAAATTCAATATACAGTGTTGCATTAAAAGTTACCCAAATTAATTTTAATATCAACTTGATCGCAAATTTATTTTTTGACAAATAATACATATCTATATGAATTGTAGGATATTAGGGAAATTTCAATATTTTGTCGGGCCTTCTCTAGCTCTGCTGCAACTCTTCTGGGCATTCCCTTTGGTTATCCATAAACTCCTGGGGAATAGCTTCCCATTCTTCCTGTACGGCATTCATCAAATTGTCTATTTGTCCTTCCCTTACTTTCTCCTCAAAAAAATTGTTAACGATTCTAGTTTGAGATAGGCGTTTTCCCTTTCTTCGCTATTCTCATTTAAACGGCGCGGCGCTGCTTCATAGGCCGCGCGTTTAGTAGGCCTACCCATCTTGGTATTTGAAAAACAAGTTACATACAGAACGCAATATTCACCGAGAAGCAAGAAATTAAATATCCAACAAAAAACAAAACCGATTTCAAAAAAATCTTTAAAAAAAACAATAAAAAGTATAAATAATTACGTTTTTCATTTACTTCAATTTACTTGAATATATCCTTTATTTCTAGTCAACCTTTTATTTATTCTTACAAACGATGGATCTGCCACATCCTGAAACTTCACATATATACTACGACACATATGACTAACAAACAAATATCACAAAATATTGTTTGTATTTAAACAAAATTAACAATATATTTTCAGACTACTTAGCATACAATCAATTTATTAGGCCAGTAATTGTATATTATTGGCCTAATAAATTGATTGTATTTTAAGTAGTTTGAAAATATATTCTGTTTAAATACAAATAATATTTAGTTTAGGTATTTGTTTGTTAGTCATATGTGTCGTAGTACGCTTAGGTATATGAGGTTTGAGTATGTGGCAGACGCATCGTTCGTAAGAATAAATAAAAGATTGACTAGAAATATTGGATATATTCAAGTAAATTGAAGTAAATGAATAACGTAATTATTTTTTACTTTTTGGTACATTTTTTTACAATAGAATATTTTGAAGTCGGTTTTGTTTTCTTGTTAAAAATATTTTATTTTGTTCAGAATACTCTTTCTTACAGGACACTAAGGACTTAAGGTGCAGTTCGCGATATGTAGACAATTAGAAAACGTCTCTTGAAAACGGATTATTGGTATCTTAATATCCCGTTCTCTAAAAGGTACCTATCTCAAGCACGAATCTATTCAATTTTCTGCATTTGAATTCTTATCTAACTACTTGTTTAAGCTTATAGTCGGTTTATAATAATTAGTAGGTATATTTTGCGAAAATATATTTACACTAGAATGAACAAATACCTACATAATATATATTAATTAAGACATTGTACGGTACGTTCTCCTGGATGATTGATGATTGAAATCTCATTTCATATATTTGAGATACATATAATAATGAGATGTATCTGCTAACGTCATCAAGGAAATTCTTCAAATACACACTACACACGTAGTTAACTTACTATTTCATCAAAAGTCAAATATTTTAATCGTTTTTATATCCGCTTCTGATGATTATAAATATATATATATATATAGCTTCCAGTAAATATGAAGGGCACGCTCAGTTATTTTAAGAATGATGGCAATATACGAGTATATATAACCGATTGTATGAGTAGGTATATCCAGAATAGTATGTCAAGGTGCATAATTTCACAGTAATCATAAATTTATTTCCAGGAATATTGATATTATATCTAGAATAAACGATATAGGAATCGATTCACTCTGTTGGCATGCTTTCGCAACAGTTATTGTTAAAACCTACCAGAAGAGATAATTACTGATTTCTTTTAAGTTACGACCGGCTACAATGTTCTGAACTTTGGCGTCTAACGGTAGGAAATTACTTAAAACATTTAGGAGAGGTAGATCCAAGTTTGTACGCTTACTTGAAATTGATAAAATTGCAATAAAATAACCTACTAAAAACTTATTTAATGATTACAAAATGTATAGAAATAAATTACAGGAGTTAGTTAAAGTAACAAAACCAAATTATTATAAAAAACATAGTAAGAATGATAACAACCCCACAAGAAGGTGGCAATGTATTAAAGATATTCAGGGACTATATAATAATATAACATATATATATATATATATATATATATATATATATATATATATATATATATATATATATATATATATATATATATATATATATATATATATATATATATATATATAACAAAATAAACATGAGCGTAAAAACGAAAACGGAGGGATTATACTAGATAAAACAAAAACAGTAAATTATTATAAGCAACACCTAACACCTAACGTAAACCAATATACCTAACCTAGTGTAGTCTCAAACGTGCACGTGTGTAATCACACAAAACAATATTAAAATATCAGGACTCTGCGGCCTTAGATGAATGTAAGTAATTATATTTACATAAATGTACTGTGAAAGTAGTGAAAGTATTCAGGTATACATTATTATGAAAAAGGAAATTTAAATATAGCTAATGACTCAAAATAATTTACTATGGGGCTCACACAAACACAAATGAGATTATATGCAAAAAAAAAGGCGTGGCTCCTAATATAGTAAAACTATGCTTATCTGAACTGAAAGTAACTATTCTGGCAAGGTGGATCTCTCTCACATCCAAATCACAAGGGTAACTACCAATCCTATAGGATTCCACCAGCGGAGGCAAGTTCAACGTTCCAAATCAAACGATCGGTATCGATGGTCTGTAGACCGAAGTCAGTCCAGAGTGTAATATATACATATAATATATACATATAGATAGAGTATATATACATATACTCTATCCAACGAGAGAATGGACTTGCTTTGCGCATCGGATAGACTAAAGAGGAGGGGCTCTGTAACGAGCTACGCAGGACCGTCATTCGATGAAACAAATTCGTAAGTATGTAAGTAAGTAAGTAGTAGGTTCTTTATATAATTAGGTACCAGGTAGGTATCGGACCCAGGCGCCGGCCCTGGCTACCTGCTGAGCCAATTAAGACGTTGAGGGCGTTGAACTAATGTTCTAAGGGGCGGAGATCTGACAAAAACAGACGAATTTTCGCTCGAGTGCAAGTCCATTCTCTCGTTATAGGTACTATCCAACGAAGATTCCATGTAACAAAATGTGAAGTGAAGACTTGAAATAAAAAAGAAATAAGTGGTGATCTGCAGTTACGAAAGAAAGAAGCCCTGAAAGACACGACTAATTAGTTTACGTATTTACATGTAAAAAAATTAAGCTTAAGTGAACCTAGCTACTTATACAACTGACTCAATGGATGTTAATGGATGTAACGGCTTCGAAT
>CAXKVY010018569.1:67500-137500 GCA_964058915.1 Tetropium fuscum | reverse complement strand
ATACTAAATATTTTATACTTCTTGTTTCTCAATAAAGGAAATAGTAATTAAATTGGAATTTCAAAAATGAAGTTTGTAAGAAAACATGACAGAATTGAGCATTAACAATAGCAATGGCGACTATTGCAATACTAATAGTAAATGTAACATATATGTCTTAATGTTAAGGCTAATTTAGTAAAGGAGGTAAGAGCATTGCAGGGTACAAGGATGCTGAATTGCAAAGAGTAAATATCTGAAATATTTTGCTTTGTTATGAGTAATGGTCAGGTGTAAATAAAAGGTCATAAAAATGTATCGCCGATGTTTAAGAAATAGATTACACCAATATGATACAACTATTGATCATAAAATACCTAATAATTATATATTACAATACTTCTATACTCAGGCTAAAAAACCTATGTTGTTCAATATTGTATATAATAAGTATATAGTTACGTATAAGAACTCTGTTGTAATTTTTAAAATTTTCTTGTAAATTAAATTGAAGTACACCCTCAAACTAGTAAAGCGAATATACTGTAAGCAATGTTTCTTATTTACCTATAGTCTTTCTAATAAGTATATGCAGTTGACTGACCGCGTATAGGAAAAACGCAGTTGCCACATGTAATTCTCAAATTTCTCTATATTCAGTTAAAATATTAAATTGCACAATACTACATAAAAGTTGTATATATTATTTATGAATGTCATAAAAGGAAGTCTGGTGCATACAATAATATATTATAGGCCAAGATGTTAGCCATTTTTACATTTATTCTCATCTACTGTAATTATGGCAATCCCGTAAATATTTATTTTTATAGTTCAAAGCGTCAAAGCTGCTCTATTATAGACCGAATATGCCAGCAGTATATCTCTTTTGAACTTATTGAAATGATGTTGCAGTGGCGGGTTCGCGGGAATTAGGCGCGTATTCTGTAATCTGTAACGGTCATTCGCGATATAATAGTGAGTTTCTTGAGATATTCGCGTATGTATATAGTGCTGTTTTAATGTGAATGTCATAAAATATAATATCGGCGAACGATGGAAAATATTCCAAAACGTAGCAACTACCGATCGGTAGGTGAGAAAAAAATATTTTACGAGTAATTTATTGCATACAGAGAGATCACCCACATCGCGACAAGGATGAATTGGATGGATATGTGTTCGGATTATACAGAAGCATCAAAGTCAAGCATATAAACACTTTTAAGAGAAGAAAAGATACATGGAAGTGTACAGCCACCAAACCCAAAAAGCGGTCGAAATAAGATTGTAGTGGACGAAGATGCAAAAAATGCGATACGTAGAACGGTCCACGGTTTCGTTAGAAATACCGAATTGCCAATTAATATAAGGTGCGGCAAAGTATAAGTGAAAATTATATTATACCTAAAATGTTCACGGCTAGTCTGGCAAAACATGAAACACTGACGAAACATAGGTCAACGAAGGACATACTGTGAAGAGAGTCTGATGGGATGGAAACGTGAAAAATGCACGGCAAGCTGCGATAGAAGGCTGGACAGCTGGTTTAAAATTGCCATCTGGAAAAGGTCGCCGGATTTTTGTGTAATGGAGAATTGATATTTCCACGAGGAAATGAATTCCGAAGTATACGAGAAATGGTTTGCCGGCGTAGTTAAACATTTGGAATCAGGAAGTGTCGTGGTGGAAAATGTGAACAAACTACCCAACAATCATGGAGAAAGAGAATAATTCAAGAATGGTTAACAGAAAAGGGCATTCCATACCACGAAAATTACTTGAAGGCGGAATTATTGCAAGTTGCTAAGGGTCATGCCCATAATTATAAGAAACTGGCAGTGGATGAACTGGCATTGACGTATGAAGTCACATTGCTGAGCTTATCTCCTTATCACTACGAATTGAACCCCATCTTCGAGGAGCAATGGAAAATGTCACAGCAGAAAATTTGCAGAAGAGTTTTAATCTCGTGATGAAAGAGGAACAGATATTGTGGGATGTGGATTTGGCGGTTGATCAAGCCATATAACCCATTGTGATTAATATTGAAACGGTGATAGCGATAGTGAATATGAAGTGGAAAGTGACTGAAAATAGTGATATTCATGATTATAATATTATTAAATAGTGACCTGGCATTAATTACATGTTTTTAAGGTAAGTATTATGGTGTAAGGTATTAAGGTATTTTTATTTTTTGTTGAGAATTTTTTGCTTTATTTTTGGATATACTTAGGTGATTTATTTTATTTATTTTATTGTTTTAATTTTTTGTTGAAAATTTTTTGTTTCATTTTGGAATATAGGTATATTTATTTTATTGTTTTGATTTGTTTTTGAGAATTTTTTGCTCTATTTTGGAATATATATTTATTTTATTGTTTTTATTTTTTTGTTGAGAATTTTTTGCTCTATTTTGGAATATACTTAGCTCACGGCTACTTAGCTATTTTGAACAAATTTATTTCTGTGTCTTGTGGGAAATATGGTTACTGGCGAACCACCCACTAAGAAATTGTAACGCGCTGAAAGCAATACTTCATGAGTGTTGTGGAAACTTGCATTCAATATCAGCTGTGGTGTTGAAAAATATGCATATAAAAACCTCCTACTTTCAAACCTAAGAAAAAAATTGCCCATGAGAAACATTGTATAGGTCAGGGTTGCCAGCCGTTGAACTACACATACTTATTAGATATACTGTACCTACCAATATCCATAATGAGGTCAGTAAAACCATGCCATATATTCAAATTCTCGTGATTGGAATCACAAACACCTGTATTTTCAACAACTTTCCATGGCAATATCTCATCGTTTGCTAACCAGGAAGTGTAATATGAAAGAATCATTACCTAACAGAACAAAACCTACTAAATACTACAGGAGTCCAGTGCCCAAATAGCACATATTCATGAAGGTACTATAAACTGTGGCTATGGATCCGATAGATGGATACAAATGGGATACAAATGTCACAACTTCGTACGTCCATAGATGTACATATATAGAATGATCCATTACGGATATCGATAATATCATAAAATGGACATCCATCTGATGGTAGCTCCGGATAACAACAAATAAACCATTTTATATCTATACATTCACCCATGGATGTTTCACAGGACATTTGGGCTATCCTTAGGTTATCTGTTTAGCTATCTTTGTGCATGGATATACATATTGTTCTACCCCTATTAAGGAAATCCACTAAAGGTATAAAACAGGTTGAACTATGAATATAGGTACCTACTTAAATTATATACACCTTTAGAGAACGAAAGTGAATATCTAATTGAGGTCCAGATGACAGACATCTTTAATTGTTTTATCGTATGGACCAAAGTGTTCTTAACATTATATTTTACCTGGTTCTTAACATTGTATTTCTTAACATTACATTTAATCAGGCTAACAAGATGATGTATAGATTGAATTTGATCAATAAATAGACCTACGCAAAAACCTAAAGCAGCTTCTAAATTTCTACATTCGAAAGTAGGTAGGTATTAATAAAAAATCGAGTATGAATCTGTTCATAAGAATATCTTTAATCAACGTTCATATGCGTGATTAATTCTCGTTAATTATCTGTGTTGTAGTGGAACTGAAAGCACAGCATATTAGAGACTATTTTTTACCTTTTCTAGTAAGTTGGTGTAAGTTCTTATTTAGTTCGGTATCTACAGTTTCTAGTACATACTATGTTATTAATATTAATCCTCTAATAGTACATACCTATGTTATTAATATTAATCCTCTAATACCTAAGTCTAATGAGAAATGAACAGCTTAAACTCTAGTAAATATAATATTATAGCTATAGGCTATAGCGTCTATAGGTATTTTTAAATTTAAATGTAAATCATCAATATTATACCCGTGTCGCTTATTAGTCTATTTACTCTTAGACTATAAGTAACACTTGTGTTATGTGTGTTGCCTATACAATGAACCGTAAACTTCCTACCGACGAATATAAAATAATATAAAATACTTCCCAGATTATAGTCTGCTGTTATTGCCATTATTAAATTTTACGATCTATATAATTATATTCGTATATTATTATACAATTATATTTTAACAGCAATAGCAGTGCTATATATTTAAAGCATACCTACTTGCGCGAAAGAAAACACAAAACATACTTAGTACTTACCTTATTACACTTACTTACTTACCTTATAAAACGTGTAGGTAATGCAGCCAGCTTAGATAGATTAAATATCTAGATTATTCAACAAAGTCTGTCCTAATCAAAGCAATTAAATTTATTGTCATACCTACCTGTCGACTAGATATTTCTGCAGTCACGTTTATTAAAATAATTAAATTAGGTATATTAGCGGACTATTTACGTACATGCATTCATAACTGCACATAGATAGTACAGCTAATGGGTTATTATTCCTTTTTTTAATTTCAATTAAAACACGTTGCAAAATATACCAACGTCACATTATCTACTATCTCCAACTATATGACATTTTATTTAACGGTTAATAAATTGGTATAGCTACTGCTAGTACCACCCTTTATTCTACACTAGGTACTAGGTACATTTATTTTAATAAACTAATAACTTGACCTTTCAAAGAATTTTAGGAATTCGTTTATTTGGTTTATAGGTACATTTAGTAGCAACCTTGATTTTGTTGCAGTTATTAGACTATGACAGTTTATTCAGTGCTAATGCAATAGATCGGCCTGAAACAACTTGTTTTTGTTAATTTCATGCGACAATTAATTTTTATCACTATAACTGGCTCATTAAGGTATCAATGTGGCAAGGTTATAACATTTGAAAGTATTAGTTTTCCGTATAGTGGGTGCATATTCTTATTATGTAAGAATAGTCTATAATGCCCGAGAATTCTAATCCAAGGTTTTATCTAGACTGTGACCAGATAAAATGCAATGGTACGGTTAAACCACTCCATAACAACCTTTGCCAACTTTCGCTAGAGTTTTAGTCGTTATACGTAAAATTCAATATCCATAAACAAATTCGGTTTAGCAATTTTGTCATTGAAACATGATAATCCATAGGTACCTATCTAAACCAGTTGTTACATTTTTTAAATGTGAATAGTTTGTAAAGGTGAAAATATATCTATTGGATATTGTTAATTAAGTGCTGTATCCATTTGAATTGCAACGGAAAATATCGTAATGATGGGTATTATGGTACATGGACTTCATATAGATAGGAAAAAATATTATCTTATGGATGCCCTCGATCAGAACATCCAATCAAACTACAAAAGATGTTGTCTGTCCTATGAATATACTTACATGCGATCTCCATTTAAGGAACAACATGGGGCTTCTGATGGATATTCTTAAGTACCTACTTAGTATAATATCAATTATAACAAAGGAGAACATCCTATGTATGAATGCATGTGCATGTTTAAGGATATCTACTTGCGTTCTAGTTCTAGAAAAGTACATCTTATGGATGTCAACAATTGGGATATTCATTTATCTATATATACGAGTATAAAAAAATGTTTTATTATGGATGTCCCTAAAATTACAAAGAAGGTTCTATGGATATATTTAAACTGGATAACCATTTAGAAGACAAAAGAGAACATCTAATTTATACTCAAATAATGAACGGCGCCGGCGTTTGTTTTATCCTATGGGTGCTATATGGGTAGTAATACTATTTACTACTATTTACAGATTATATAAAATACATCTACGGACATATTTTAAGCAGTATAGAGCACATAAGTACCCAATGAGAGACTTGACTAAGTATCCTTGGCAGCACGATGCTGTTGTGGTGCCATCTGTTGTTGAATATATCCAATCAGAGGTAAGTAATGAAGTAGGACTTCCTCTCTATAGTAACTGCATCTCTATGGTAGTGGCATAACATAATTAATTTAGGAATTATACATTGAAAATTGTTACTGATTTAATATTTTAATTTATTTCAATTTGATTATTAATTTTTAAATAAATGTAATTCTTTTAATCATTTTATTTTTATAACTGGCATACCATAACAATTAACTATAAAATTTATTTCATTTGCATTGTCATTTACACAATTATCCCTTAAGAAATGGGCATAAATTGGTAATCTTATTTATTTTTTCAAGAATATGTGTACTCTATCTTAACCTCAAAATACAAATGACATTTCATTAACACTTAGTATAGTCTGACAGACTTGTCAACATTGTTTGTTGGATACATGTTTTACAGAGTTGATGACGCGCATCGGTTGTGCATTTTGTTGTGAGTTTTCTAGGGGAGAGGGGTTAAAAATTTTACGTGTATTGTCCTTATAAAGATAGCTAAAGTACCAGTATTTTTGGTGATAATACTATCACTACCCGCTGTTAATATAGAATAAATTATAGTGTTATTGCAGTGACAAAATAAGCAAAATAATTTTTTTAACACAACATTTTTTTGCACAGCGCACACTTTCCCGAACGTATAGTGTAACTGTCCGCGACAGTGCGGGTAATTGTGCGTAATTTTTTCTTTTGAAATATGCAAAAAAAAACTTTATTTATAACAAGTGTACTCTTTTTTCCAAAATATAACATTTTAAAATGATATTTTACATATAAATCATGCCATAAAATACTTGTATTAACTACAAAACATATTTTAAAAATTATCAAAAAATACAGTTTCGGTGTCCCATCCACTACATCAAGCATGTGCCCAACGGGAATAGCCAGTGCATCTAAACCACACTTCATTTTTAATTGTATATATATATATATATATATATATATATATATATATATATATATATATATATATATATATATATATATATATATATATATATATATATATATTGTAAAAAGTAATCTTGGGTTTGTAGCATTTCATTACATAGAGAAATAAGCAAATAGACGAATAAGAAGGAAGATACACTTACCAGTGCTATATCTGGACATACACACGGAAACTAACCACTATACATACGGAAACGAACCACTTAGAAGTTGTACAAGTTCTTTCACCTTTATTGAGGATCTTCAGAGTAGTGTACGATTTGTTTCATTGATCATTTATACTTGAATTTAAAATATTAATACTCCAACACTTGCAGTGACGTTTTATGACAGTAGTTTTTGACGAAACTCAAATTCTTAGAATACACAAACCTAGTGTACTGTTTATATTTGTTCTATTTGAACATATTATATATAAAAGCATTAGGCATACAGTTATCCAGAAGATGTTAAACTTTAAAATGCATAAAATCTTGTTGAACCTATTGAAAAACAACTGCTTCCTCCAACTATGTGCTGGAGAATATTGAATTACATATACAATAGAGTTCTGAAGTATTCAAAGAGGGAGTGATACAGGAATTGCTTGCTTAGTCAAAACTAAAATCATTTGTTGGTCTTATGTATTATTTGTTTTTTCGAAAACTCGAAAAAAATCCAATTTTCACCCTGGATATATTTATTAGCTTTGAAATTTTTTTGCTTCTTCATTGAAAGCTTGTATTCTATTAACACTGGTCGCCTCTGGTTTCTTTAAACTAAGTTCTGGGTGACGTTTCAGAAAAAGATAATACCAATCCTTGCAATTATATATCCAATTGGCATCTGCAATGTCGTATGCAAGTTTTCGAAATTGAACACCTTCCGTGAAACATTTTGCTTTATGCTTGTCAGTACCTGGTCCGATAACTCCTTTTCCTCTTGTTCCGAATATATGGCTCGTTCACCTAAATCAATATTTTTCTTTATTTTCTTATGGTGGACTGGAATATTATATTCTCTAACAGCTTCGCGAATGAACATGTCATTGTCTATAGCAGATATTGCTGCTGCTAATTGACTCGGAGTCCAGTCTTCCTTACTAGTTTTTTTTGTATACTTGCGGGGCATCTGAAAATAATTAGAATTAGAAACCACCAATTAAATGGATTTTAAATGATACCTATGGGCTAACTGTGCGCGCACAATTACCCCTACAGTTTCGCGTAAAGTTTCCAGAAACGTAGGTTTCCAACCTGTTGCATAATTGAATAAATTTTATAAAATTCATTACTTACGGCTTAAATTCGAACAGGCGATGTTTAGTGCACAACACCTAGTTTTAACAAATGGCAGCTGCCTCAGTTAATACATAGTGCTCTCCCGAACTAACGGAGCTAGGTTTTTCGCTACTAACAGGCAGATGGCGATGCGTTCATATAATGTTGCAGTTGAGTTACACGCTGCGTACAGTAACCCCACCTATATGTACTGATATACTTTGGATATGACACTCTATGAACGTTTTTAGAATTTATTTTTCATACTAGATGGATCATGAAATAGTCGCTATGATATCAGCGTTGGAGATTCTTTGCGGATGGTGGGTTCTAGGAATCTCTTGATTCGATATTGGTACAGATACACTGTTTTTTTTAAGAATTTAATTTAAGAGGAAATGTCCTTTTATATTTGTTTTCTCAAATAAATAAATTCCACACAGCTTCCTGTAGACATCTGTCTAAAAATGTCCTTCCTGTGATATTAATGAAATTGTATGGGCTACATCTACGTCAGTAGCAATATCACTGATTCCTCTTCCGAGGTCGGCACGCCCTGGTGTCCCTTGTCACGTTAGCACCGAGAAGTGATGTGTTCCACATTCTTTATTTTATTACATTTTAATTTAGTCACACAAGTGGCGTAGCATATATTTCTTATAGACATTGTTAATATTCCTTCTTTAAGTATTATTATGAAATAATAGTAATAGGAATTATTTAAAATTAGTGTTATAAGTGTAATATTTTTAAGCCAGAAATTAAAATTACATTATTTTCATTTTTTATATATATTTTTTTATTTATCAGCAACTATCATCAGTAGGTAGCTAGGTATTATGATAATAAAATATCTATTAAATTTGATTCTGGAATATGGAATGAGTCTTTGGTGTGCGGTAGGCTGTGCCATTTCTTTTACTATATTTGTCCTACTCATGTCTAAAAATAATACTTTTCACACGCGTATAAGTGTGAAAATTGATCCAAAAAGTAAACCCGTTGAGAAAAAATTAAAAATAGAAAAAAATTAAATTACTTTTTATTTATAATATTTGAATTAAAAATACTTCTTCAAATTCAAATAATTTATTTCATATTTAATATTACATACATTAGGTATGAAGTCGATGTACAAGTAAATAAAAATACTTTTGGCAAAAATTACTATTTTGGTTATGACAATAAAAAACTGTAATACAAAATTAAAACAGTCGGTTAAAAAATTTTAAAAAAAGTCATACAATAAAAAAATATAAAAACTAAAATTAAACAATAAGAAATCTAAAAAAATCAAACTAAAAAGAAATCATACCAAACGTGCCGAAAGAACAACAAAACTAGTGTAAATAATAAACCGATTTTAGCGGAATTAGAGGAATTTGGACGTTGCGGTAGGGTTTTGGCGTCCCGGGGGCGGGAAATATGGAATCGGCGTCTATGCTCATATGAATTGCAGTACTCGGTTAGCTCGTTCCGCAAAATTTTATATGCGTGCCTTAAACATGTACTTTCCTCACTTGTATCATAAATAGCTGTAATATATTAAGCAACGGTTAGCGACTCTGCTAGAACAACAATAGCTATTAGCGGAGATCTTTCCTCGATAATATATTTAGATAGTTCTTTCTCTCTTGGTACGATATCTAATAATGATATGCTCTGCATGAATCGTTACGGTGAGATTTTTGAAAAACAGAGATACAGTTAGATAGTAGGTAATAGTTACCTATAATTATTTCAGATAAATTTGGAAATACAACTTTTTAGTTATCAGCGACTCTAGATGTAGATAGCATAATATTTACCTACAGACCTTAATCTATTTGATGATATTCTTCATTATTTATTCAGTATTGAGAGGGGCTATTTGATCTGATATTTGCCAATTCAACTGAATTAGACTTTATGTAAATAAAACTGAGGAATAAAATATATCATATCTTCTCAAAATGTATGTATCTATATAGATATAATATAATTATAAGAATATAATGTTTGTTGATATCAGTTTAACTTATCTAGTTAGATTATTGCATGTCTATCATAGTATGATCTTGGACTACTTTGAGGTACGGCACTGTTAAATATATTGCAATTTACCTTGATTTCCAGCCAGAGCTTACGCATTCATCGGAAAAGCCATATGGCCTACCAAATTATATAATTAATTATTGCGAAATTAAAATTTCTTCATTATTTGGGTACGCGTATAAGAGTATGGAATGCGATTAGTAATCTAAGTTGTTTTAATATAAATTATTTAGTCCATATGCAAATTTCCTGAAATATATTATTTAAACTACACTTATTTCATGTATCAATTACTATATTGACAATTTTTAATTTTCAATAATTAATTATTTCATACAATATATAGCTATAAAAGTCCGATAATAATTATATTTTACATAACCCTTATGTCTGACTATTACACTTATACTAACCATTACACCTTACTTTTATTAAATACAATGTTTTTATATTATATTATATAAGATTAAGAACATCAGATGATATAATGATGTGCAATATAATTTCCTAATACAAAACATTATATTAGGAAAATAAAAGGAAATAAACCAGGATTAACGAAAAACTATTTTGTAATTTGTAATAAATAACGACTATTTAAAGTACCTATATTAGTTAAATTAAATGGGTGTACTTTTAAGGGCTAGAATAAATTACTGGTCTTACATTTTGCATCCGGTATTGCGGATGAAGTTAAAAAAACAAAAGTATGTGGAAAATGGGGTAAAATTGTCATTAAACCATGCTCTCTAAAAGTTTCTAACCATTTTTCTTAAATATAACATTTTTTTAAATATCACAGCTTAATCGCGGTGTAAAAAAAATAAAAAATTAGGTGTTCCACTTTTTTACGTCAATAATTGTGTTTCGGGTTTTGCTTTATTTAGATTTAGCTTCATGGGCCTAAGATGAACCTAAGTCTACAAAATATGTTAAGTACTTTTGTAATGTACAGTAAGACGATAATTAAAAAATTCCACTTCTACATATTTCCCACATGTTAGGTATTATTTATATTTTTTCTCAAAGAAATTATGAATTCGAAAAAGTTGTAAATTACGCCTATTATATTTTATTTTTCTACATATAAGTTACTATTTCTTAAAAACTTACTCTTAGCCCCGAGGCCGACCTATTGAGTGATTTATCGACGTCCAACCCAAACCGCTGAATTTAGAAGCCTCAAATTTTGAGAGTGGATGCCCTGACATACATATACGCTAAGAAATTCCTAGGAAAATAATATGCTACCCCTATGGATAGCTAATTATACTCGTATATAGATTAGTAATGTAATAGGTAAGTCTCTATATATAGGTAATGTGGTGGTGTGATTAGCTATAGATGGTAATATTAAATAAATCTCTGTATTTTAATTTGACAACTAATTTGATTTTTTTACATATAAAGTATTTTTTTAATTTTTAACAGCTTCATTCCCTTCATCAAAGCCCATTTCGAACTGCTGAACTAGAAACCTCAAATTTGGTCTGTATAATAAATATACTCTTATGAGGTACAGCCGGTGATAAAAATGGGTTCAAGGGGTATGAATTTTTATTTTTAATTTCTCAGAAAATTTTTATTATTTACGTTCTTTAAAATACCAAACAAGTTTTTCTAAAATAAGTTATATTTATTCACATTTATCATTCAAATAATATAAAAATTCCATTATCTTTTAAAACAAATAGGTACGTAATAATTTAATTAAAAATAAATAAATTAATTAATTATCGAAAATATAAGAAAATAATTTTATATTTTGTCATTCCACTATGGCATAGAATTAATTAAATTAGACATAATATAAATATAACCTTCGTCCAAATTGTTCCATTGCTCTTGAATACATTCAAACAATTGGTTGTAATTTCTGGGTGCAAGTTGCGTCTACCCATTTTTCTAACCATTTTAATGGTTAGAAAAATGGGTAGACTCCATACATTTCAGTCGAGTTTACGTCTGGACTTCGGGAAGGTTACCTGTCTTACAGACAAACTTATAATTTAAAAATAAAATTTCCTACCCCTTGACCCAATTTTTATGACGCCGACCGCACATATCCACTAGGAAATAGTATTCTAAAATACTATTACTAAGTTACCCTCTGAATTCAAAAGTGAAAATATTGTTTTCCTTAAAAATTGTAAACGTTCTTGTAAAATTATAAAGTACGTAAGTTTTAGATACTCTTAGGCAATGACGACGCGTGACTTTTCTTGTGTATTCTGTGGGGACTGTTACGTTCACTGTTCATTAGGTTAAATATTTGAGAATGTTGTAGGTACGCCCTCGAATAGTATTGTATGAAAAGTGACTAGGGCATCCCCTAATATTTGTGGTTAGTACTCAGGTTTGAATAGTAGAGGTTTCTTTGTGGCCTTAGTCAATTGTATTATTAGTCAATTGTTAATTGTATCGGTACGTCACCGAACATCGTAAATTATTTCGTAGTGCATATTTGTGTCTCTTTATTGTTCTCTGTGACTCGCACGCAAGGGCGACGTCAGTAGTTTTGTAACTGTCAGCGAGGTTAGTAGTTTTGTGACAAATGTCATTTTTGTGAGATTCGAGAATTTCTTATTTTCCCATCCTTTTTATTTGGCTTCGTATAAGGGCATGTGGTGTACATCTTAATTTTATAACGTTTAAGTGGTTTCCTTATAGATAACATACTGTGAGACGCTCCGCAATAGTGGGATTTTTGAAGGAAAATACTGTTGATATGTGTAATATAAAGTGATATTGGTAATGCAGCCCTGCTGGAATGAATGACTATTTGCCAAAAAATTGTCAGAAATATCGAAGTGTCCTAAAAATATAAATCATGCCGTCCTATATTCAAAACACTATAACTTCTGCTACATATTTCTATTTATGTTTTAGAATTGATAGTGTATATAAAATTATATCAAGAAAAATTAATGACAAACTTTGATTATCATAAATACCATACAAGACAAGGCTAAATTAGTAATACCTCCTCATTTGAAAAAGGACCTGATTATATTGGCATTAAATGTTACAATCGCTTGCCAATGAACATAAAAAATATTTCAAATATGTAAAATTTTAAAATAGTTCAAAAGTTTCTTTTAGACAAACTTCTTTTTATTATTAGCGAATATTTTGAATATCTTGTTTTGTTACTTTTTAATAATATTAATGTGCACTGCACAGTTTTGTTGTTGTTGCAGTATTTGTATATTATTATCTATATTTGGTTTGCTACTATTTAAAATATTTACTACTTGTAATCATACATTAAATCCTATATTTTACACTATTTTATCTGCCACTGTAATACTTTCATATACAACAGAATATAAATATAATGTAGAGGAATTGACCCGTCCTATTTCGCATTGTTAATACCTTCATAATTAAGCCCACTGGTTCCTTAATATTCTATGTATGTTG
Organism: Tetropium fuscum; assembly: GCA_964058915.1. Classification (NCBI taxonomy): domain Eukaryota; kingdom Metazoa; phylum Arthropoda; class Insecta; order Coleoptera; family Cerambycidae; genus Tetropium; species Tetropium fuscum. The sequence goes on along the minus strand of CAXKVY010018569.1, from coordinate 124,023 downwards.
AAATAATAAATTAATTGATTTATAGCCTTTATTATTTTCAAATACTTAACTCGCAGATGATGTTCCTAAGCAGATATTTATACGATTTATATGCAAATGCCAAAACCTTCGTTGCAATACCCAACAAGTATTATTTATCTCATTACAGGATATGTATGTACTGTACACCTTACAATTCCTCCTTGTTATTGCAGTAAACAGTGCTCTTTTTACTTACATACCATGAATTGAATAATATGAAAACAATAGGTAGGTATATAATATATAAGAACACATGCATGACCAAAGCATATCTCGTGACAGAAACTAGACCTCAGAAATGATGTCTGAATAATCTGGATTTCAGCATCCCCCTTTTGAAGGCGACAGTAAGAAACACAACACGGCATTGCGGTGATTGGTCAGTGGGCGTATCCCAATTCAAATTTTGGCGACGCTTCTGATCATCTGGAGACCATCCTATGGGAACCAGGATGTCCCCTATAGTGCCCCCCTATCAAATAAACCAAACCCTATAGCGCCATCTCGCCCACAAACAGAAATACGCACAAAAAAGTAGCACACTACCTACGCACTACCGGCTCAATTCACTCTGACGCCGCTCTCCCAGATCTGAGCCCAATGCGGCCAGCACGGTATTTCCCCGTTGACGGCCACGTGCCGTCACCAGCATTTCGTGTCGATACTCCCGACCACAACGGAACGGTTATCGCACCCATAACTTCCAAATTTAACCGCCCCCTGTAGATAGCCCAGGTTGATAGACCCTAGACGTCCTGCAGATTTGAGAACAATCCAACCAGTCATTCCAAGTGGTACCTACATACGTACAAGAACCCTCTGGAGACGCACCCCCAGGTCCGAGCACCAGCCGAAGCCAGCTGTCCCAATTTCACGTCGATATCATGCATGCAACCGGATATCGCATCCAGTGTATGAGCCAACTAGGGTCTTCTAAACGTAAAAAGGCAATACCACTTTCCTCTGGTGAATGGAATCAGGTCGCCGCAGAGAGCACGGCTCGAGAAACATCAAGATTTTCTCCCTCGAAAGCCGCCAATTTGCATCGCGTCGGCATGCGAGCGCTCTGCGCAACAAAGTCCACCACGAGGCCTTGAATCCACTCTGTAGCCGAAACAATACCTACGATGTTCCCCAAGGTCTGCGCAGAATAGCACAAAAAGCCACAAAGTTATGCGCAGCGGGAGGCCCCGCAGAAATGGCGCGCAGTCCGACGTCCGCTCTCACCAAACCGAGGACTAGGAAAAAAGAAATGGCATTTTCCAACAAAAGGCATATGAAACATGGTCAAGATCTGAAACATGGTCAAGATCTGAAACACGATCAAAAGATCTGAAACACGGTCAAAGATCTGAAATACGATAAAGTAAATAGTATGATCTGAATTACGATCTTATGTACTACTTTACACAGAAGTCCACGATCCTCGCTCTGGACCTTCTTCGCTGACGACTACGATTCCCGCTCTGGTCCAGCCCAACATTTAGTCTAGCGCCATTACAAACAAACTACGTATCCACGACGTTACAAACAAAAAATTATTTTCACAAGAAGCCCTGAAGTTCCACGGATTAATTTACCAATCAACCCGAAGACGCGAGAAGGCACGTCGTATCAAATAGTCTGCTGTACCAGCCACAAGGTTGTCTGCAGCTTGCCCGTGAGAATTCCATTATTGGCTGTTGGTTGCTGCTCGGTGCCTTGCCCTGGCCCCGAGGACCTAAGAACAGTCGGTCCTATTTCGCCGATTCGAAGCCCGATAAGGCCCCCAGTCACGAAAAGCTGCACCGAAGATATCACTGCTCCATTTCGCTATCAATTAAAGCAAATTTCTCATGTAAGAAGAGCTTCAAACCCTCGTGGTTTGCAAACGCCCAGTGAATTTCGCGTACTTGCAATCACCTTCGGCCACAAATGTACCCCGAAAATCCAATTTTAACCAGAGGACATCAACAGAATCCAGTCCAGAGTCCCCGAACGAGTATAACACTTACGATATTTTGCATTTTCCGACTTGTCAAATGAGTGTCTAAATAAAAAAAGTAAATAAGGAAACTAATGATATAATAATAGGTAGGCATATGAAAATCAATATTTGAAGGTACCTATTACCTACTTTTTTCTGTTCTAGGTATTACTTTCAGAATCAAGAAAGGATAAAAATGTGGGCCCATTGTTATAGAAAAAATTCACGAATCAACACAAACATGGCAATAGAATAATTAAACAACTTACTGAAGACAAACCAACTAAAGAGAAATGCTAGGGTGACAATTGAGAATCGACTGAACACAATTGTTGACATAGTGGATATAAAAATGTGGATGAGTATTGAAGATATTGAACGTCCGAACAAGAAACACGAATAACTATCAAGACAGAATCGTAACAAAAGCTCACAAAAAGGCAGAATCAATGAAAAATAACGTGGAGGTGAAGGAAGACGCTCAGGTATATGGACAATTTAAGGTAATGTCGTTCAGAGATCCATAATACATAATAATATTTTATAAGGTAAATTAAAGGCAAGTGTGCGAAAATGATTGTATAGTGACAAAGTATGCCAAATTTTAAAAACTCAAAAGCGATTAAGTACCAAGAAAAATGTATATAACTTAAGAGATCAAGATTATCAAAGTAAGTACCTTCAAGGTTATTACGCATCTCTGTCTATATACGTTTCCCAAATCATAAAAAATTTCTTATATATATATCTATTATATATATCTTAAATATCTTGGCTTAAGGCAATGCCTTAAGCCAAGGTATAAAATCACCAATTCAGTGGTTATTTTATCCCAAACATGATCTAGGTTGGTTATCGCGTTCGTTTGCTTGTTTTCTAGAACCTCTTTGTACTTGGAAACTAGGTAAACTTACTAGAAATCATTTTTTAAATCATTTCATTTGTCATTTGTCATCATTTAATTTGTTATCAATAATTTCATTTTGAAATCATTTCATTTCCTTTGAAATAATTTCAGAAATCATTTTTGAAACCATCTGTGTAATGTAATAAATTGATGAGTTTAATTTAATTTAAAGTTTATTTTCTTCTTTTTAGAGAATTTAAATAAAAGCTTGTTTTTTAAAATGTTTTTAAAATTTTTTTTTACTATTAATTTATTTATTTGCAGTCCTGCTAGTATAAACTGGGACACCCTATATAAGCGATTATATAATAGGAGACTAATATATGATCGAAAAATCATGTAAAATATTGATTCATGAAATATATATTAGGTATGCCTACATTTGCATATTTCTCCAGTTATTCTAACAATGACTGGAATGAGAGGCTGTAGTTACACATACATAGACACACGCATACCAACGCCTAGTAATAATTATGGTTTATTATAATAAAGTAATGATGTTAGAAATGTTCTTCTTTGCCGCGAAGTACTGTTTAAGTAGTACTAGTATTAAGATCAACGTATCAAAAAGGTAAATGCAAAATGTTGACAACATTACAGAATGTTAAAATATATATATATATATATATATATATATATATATATATATATATATATATATATATATATATATATATATATATATATATATATATATATATATATATATATATATATATATATATATATATATATATATATATATATATATATGTAATGCTCCATGAAGATGGATCCAAAATAGCAAGTAATATAAAACAGGTAAAACCTCGGGTAAAACAACATAATACACAAGTTACACAATTTTGATATTGGAACGTATGGTATTTGGAGGAGGGTGAAGAGTTTCTGCCAAATATTTTTACAGATATATTATTCCTAAGATATATTATAAATATTTAAATACTGACTGAACATATAGTGCCGCATCAAGCAATCAAAGGAATATTTATATTGATCAAGGAATGTTACCTTCAGACAAATTAGACCAAAGGAGAAAAAAATCAATGGAGGAAAAAAGATGCTGACACGGAAAAAGTTGTAAGTACCGAATTTCCTTCCCGAATCGTTCGGGAGGGTCACTGGCAGTCTACTTTTCCGTTTTCGGGAATCGCACCACCTTGCTTCAGTCGCCTTCTTGAATTTAAGGGTCAATTTTTATTTATTGAATAACTCCTTTATTTTTAATTTCACACGAAAAATTGGAATGAAGTTCGATATTTTTTATGAAAATCCGAAAGTGGGAGTGAAATTTAATTATTGCTTTATCTCGTTTATTATTAATTGTAATGTATAATCAGGAACATATTTGTTGGGAATTAAATTTGCTTTATTCTTGATGCCTTTTTTATCTTTTTGTAGTAGGCATTGATATTATTGTATGTACGCTTACCGTAATTAGCGTGATCAAATGGTAGTTTTTCGGTAACACGAGCCGATAGAAGGCTTCTAAACGGAATAATATGTATTTTGGTTATGAGGTTTGCTGCCTCGTAGCAGTACTGGCTCAGGTCAAAAAACGTAAAGAAACTGGAAATTTTCGGAACTTTTCAGGTTTTCCACTCATATATTACAAACGACGCATTGTATGGAAAATATCAATGTATCTAAACCTGTTGAAGGTGATTAAATTTTGCATCGAATATCCTCTCTAACTTCCAAATTAGACCGATTTATAAGGTCGCCACCGTTAGTCGAAGTTTTTTTACCAACTTTTGTGAAAACTGCAATAAACTCATGACCTCCATAGGCAAGAAGACGACCCTCCGTTTGCTGCACCACTGTCAGAGGCAGGTGAGATTTAAGAAGGTAATTTATTCGCTGATTTTCAACATAATAGCGGGATTGCATTGCATTCAGTTATAGAACAGCCATCACAGCCTGCTACTGCAAGTGTCAGAGCCTGGACCATCATCGTCCATTGAACATCCCACGCTCGGACCTTCCACAGTCCCAGACAAATGAAGGAGAGTACATTAAAATGAATTTTGCTGACAGATATTTTCTATACATGGCATCTTCATAACACAACTTACTCTTTTTTCCAGTTGACTATACAGCGTGTTTTAAAATAGGTAGCGGTGAATCTACAGCTAAAAAGAACACGTTTTGGATAAATATAACCTTAGTAAAATAACCACCCCTACGAGATACAGCAGATAAGTCATTCTTTTAGTCTTGTTTTATGCCAGGAAGCAGTAGGAATTGGCTTTTCCAATAAACTGTACTACCATATTTTATTATCCATCATTATCCATCACCACTATTGAGGGCTCTATAAGATTTGAAGTTTTTCTGAGAGCCATTTTAAAAAATAATTTTCATCAATTGAATCGCGGTAGTCCGCCGATTTTGACTTCGTAAAAAAAATAATGAAGCATTTTTTATGAATCCACGCCTAGTTTCGGCATGTAGCACATAAAACGCTTATATCCTGTGTGGTTTGTTTTACAACTTTTTGCACTGTTATCTTGCCACGTTCTTTTAAACCCTCCTTTCGCAAAAAAACATGTTTTGTCAAGGTACACCAATTGCGTCGGATATCGGCTTATTATTTCGTCGGATATTCTCTTATATTCTCGTACAAAAGCTATTCTCTTACTTGCGATGTGAGGTTGTTCACAAAGAAAACGTCAGTTATTTTCCTCTCTAAAAGAAAAGCCAATATTCTTTAAAATACACCACAGACTCGTATCCGAAACATATAACGTTTCCTTCACTATTTCATTAACCGTTTTAATTGAAATACATATATATTTTTTCAACAACAAATTCCGTGTGAGATGTAGTTTGACGTGAAGTAGGGAAAAATAAAGTCTTGTTTATTCTAAAAAAATCCTTTAATTACTAGCGGATAACCGGTTTCAAGATGTCTTGCATTTCATCTTCAGATCAATAATTGTAATTACACTATCAATAAATTTTTAATAATTAGTAAACCGACATATTACATTTAATTTAAAATAACACACAATTTACGTTATACGAATGACATGGAATTTTTATCTCAATTACCTAGATGTGAAAATTATATTTATAAATATATAATTAATTTTTTAAAGGTTCAATGTGGTTAAAACTTATGATCTATATTTAATTAACTTACATTTGATTACTAAAGAGTTGTCAGCATGAAATCCCACAAAATTATGTACAGTGGAGTCCGCGTTTACCGAACCCTGTTATAAAGGACACCCTGTTATACCCTGTTATAAAGACCCTGCTATAAAGGCTATAGCGTACTTACCTAGTAGTCTGTTCAAACTCCCATAAGAGGCCAAAAGAAAAAGTTTTGTCATAGCGGATCCTCTATAACAGACAAATTTAAGCGCTGGATAGGGCTGGAACCTTTGATGTAACTGTAACACTCGGAGTAGTTTCCACAAACACCAAAACACTTTCACTTCGCTCGACGCGCGTTTCGCCAACCAAGTTGGCATCATCCGGAGACGATTAAAACTGAGACGATTAAAACTGAGTTTTAATCGTCTCCGGATGATGCCAACTTGGTTGGCGAAACGCGCGTCGAGCGAAGTGAAAGTGTTTTGGTGTTTGTGGAAACTACTCCGAGTGTTATTATATCACCGGTTAAAACGGACGCGACGATTTGTCTGGACTACTCCGTTTGCATTTAGAGCAGTAACTGCACTGCGGTCTCGTTAGTTCTCCTTTTGAACCTTGTTAAAATGTATACGTATGTAAGTATTCGAGTTAATAAACGTTTTTCCAAGCGTCTTTATTTTGTTTATTCTACCTGTAAGGGACACCGGTTATAACAGACGCAAATAAGGTTCCCTAGAGGGCCCATTATAAGCGGAGTCTACTACTGTATACCCACGGTAAAATATGCAGTTGAGTATTAATTCTTTGTTGTTGTATTTAAACAAATATTGTCCAAAATTCAGATGATGGGTGGTAAAGATATTTCAGAGAATATGCGTTCAATTAACATAAAACGTCAAAAAATAACATGAAACGACTGATTTTTTTAATTGTATCTTAATCTGTATTTAATTGAAAATATTACCATCTATTGGTCAAATTTTGAAATTAAGGTAAACGATTTAATGTATGCTATACATAGTTAATAGAACATCTAGTGGATTTTCCAAGTTAATTAATTTTATCATTGGTCAATTATAGATTTCTTTGATCACACCGAAGAAAAACCTATACTATTATAAATTATATTATTATTTATATTGTTACAGTATCGTCAGAAGCGATTGTACACAATATATCCCCCTTGATCTAGGGGAAAACTGCATAATCTGGCAACACCGCACCCGACGATGTGGCAACATCTGGGGGTGCCAGATTCAAACCCCCATGGGCGAAGTCTTAACCCTCTAGGACTTTAAATAACCTAGATACACCTCTGGTTTCATTTAGAATAGTTGCGGTATAAGAATATGTGGACTACCCCCTGTAGAACCCTTCGAGATGCCTTATATACAATCTAGAATGGGATGGAATGAGTGAGAAGAATCTAGAATGAGGCGGAACACGTGAGAACAATCTAGAATGGGATGAAATAATCGAGAAGCTTCTAAAACTTTCCAGAACCTAGAAAATAGTATATAAGGGCCAGCCCATCGTTACACGAGTTAGTTTAATTTGAATGCTCTTAAGACAAGACCTAGTAAGAGACAAGACCTAGTAACAAATAATTAAAAGTGTTCAGTAGTAATTTATCATTGTAAATAGTTGTGACTTGTTGTGTTTGGACTTGGAAGTTAATAAAGTGTATTTGGATTCTGGACAGCACTCATTTATTTTACGAACTCAGTGGCGTAACAATATATTGACATTTATATAATATTTACTAATTAAATTTAATTATAAACGTAATAAGTCCTTGGTTGTATTATGAGAATAAAACTTTTAATATAGAATTGGATTCTTAATTAATTTGTGAGTTTAAAATATCATTTCTAATATTATTTGTTAGTCTAAGTATTTATAAAATTTGGAAATTATTTAAAATTAAGTTTTTGTCACAGAAATGTAGTAATTCGAAACATTGTTCTGGATCAAAATTATGTCCATTTTCTATAATGTGTGTGGCAAATTATGATTCATTAGAGTTTAATCTTATACCTATATCTAATATGTTACTTTTTTCTAATTTTAAAATTAGGGTAAGTTCTTCCTACATAAGTTTTAGAGCAACCACAAGTCATATTGTAAATTCCAGATCTATTTATGGGTTCTATTTTGTCTTTATTGTTAATTAATATGTTTCTTAAATTATGATTAGTTTTAAATGAAATATTGTTTGAATTTTTTTTTCCATTTTATATGAAATATATCATATATTATGAAAGTAAGTGAAAAATATTTGTTAATTTAGTTAATATTATTAAGATGTGTTATATTATGCATTCTCTATTGCAATCATTTCTTTTTCTACTAATTAATCTATCTCCTAAATTAGAGTCGAAATTATGTGTTAATGCTATATTTATATGCTATATTTGTTTTATATGCTATATGCTATATTTGTTTTATTATATTAACTTCTTCATTGAAATTCTTCATTTATTGGAATATTAAATAATCTTGAAATGTGGCTATGAAATGCTGCATGTTTATGAGTTATAGGATGCTGTGATTTATTATTAATAATTAAACCTGTATGTGTTGGTTTTCTATAAACTTGGAAAATGTGTTTATTTTCGACATTATTAATTGTTAAATCTAAAAAATTTATAGTTTTGTTTGAATTTTCTGTTTCGAGTGTAAATTTGATTTTATATGTAATGAATAAGAATATTTATCTATACTATTATCTATACTATTATCTATACTATCATTCCATAACATTAACACATCATAACATTCACACATCATCAACATATATCAATAATAACAGACAATTTTATTTTTAAAATTATTGTTTTTTGAAATAGGTATAATTTGTTTCAAAATGATTCATAAATAAATCTTCTGGTAAAGGTGATAAAGGAGAACCCATGGCTAGTTCATCTGGCTGTAAATATGTAATAGAATTAAAATTTAAAAATATTGTAAATAATTATTTAGCATTAACGTAGGTTAACACATTTTGCATGAACGTAGAAAAAATATTGTATGCAACTCGTACAAAACGTTTATTGCACTCGACTTGTTGTCCCATTCGGTCTGACGGTCTCGTTGGAAAATTTCACTTGCAATAAACATTAACACTTTTTGCATAAATAACTATTCCAGCATTTTTACTAACTGTATTTCCGAAAAATCTAAGTAAGACATGCGTTAGTACTTAACATGGCCAAAATTATATTGATCATATATATATATATATATATATATATATATATATATATATATATATATATATATATATAGCAGCTTTGAAATTCTTTGCTATTCATATTTGTTTTGTGAAAAGTAATCTTGGGTTTGTAGCATTTCATTACATAGAAATAAGCAAATAGACGAATAAGAAGGAAAACACACTTACCAGTGCTATATCTGGACATACATACGGAAACGAATCACTATACACACGAAAACGAACCACTTAGAAGTTGTACAAGTTCTTTCACCTTTCTTGAGGATCTTCAGAGCAGTATACGATTTATTTCATTGATCATTTATACATTAATATTTTAAATTCAAGTATAAATGATCAAAGTAATCTTGGGTTGTAACAAATCACTACATAAAGAAATAAGCAAATTAAGTTCTTTCACCTTCATTGAGGATCTTCAGAGTGATCTATGATTTGATTTATTGATCATTTATAATTGTATTTGAAATATTAATACTTTCAGTGACATTTTATAACATCAGTTTTTGACGGAACTGAAATTCCCAGAAAACACAAACCTATTCTACTTTTTATATTTATTCTGTGTGAATATATTATATATAAAAGCATTAGGCATACAGTTTTCCCGAAGATGTTAAACTTTAAATTGCAAGAAATCTTATAGAATCTATTAAAACAACTACTTTTCCTAGCTATATGCTTTTATATTTGCTATATTTGTTTTATATGCTATATTTATTTTATATACATATATATATATATATATATATATATATATATATATATATATATATATATATATATATATATATATATATATATATATATATATATATATATATATATATATATATATATATATTATAACCCATTATCTTTATGTAGAACCATGTGGAATCCTAAAATCATCATAAAGTAAGGTGGAATACAATATCTGCTGGTATACCTATCGTGGAGCATTGAGTAACCTTGTTAGAATATAAATGTGGGGATATAAACTATATAAGTCCAGACATTCGGTAGGCGCGGCTGTTTACCTCTTTTATTATCAATATCATTAGTGACTTTATAAATGAAGCTCTATGTAAGTATAGTGTTTGTTTACATTTTTGTGGGAAAAGTGATAGTGCAATATATGTGAAAGTATTTTTAATGTCATATTTAAAAAAATTACCAAGCGTGGAAATGGTTTTTTCTGAAATATATAATTTGGGACACTCTGAGATTAGCTGATAATTTGAATGAACTTTCATAGTAAACTTAAATCTCCTTTTACGTGTAACAATTGGCATTTAAGAACAACATCTACATTATTAAGACATTTAGTCTACTAACTATATAAATTACTAATCCTCCTTAGGATACTCGAATTGGTTATAATGAATTATGTTAAATTCTACAAATAAATTTTATGAAACAACCTAAAACAATATTAATAAAAAAATAGGAGTTTTTAATAGAAAAAAATGGAGTATTTGTATACCTGTCCATAATTATTTCTTCTGTTTATCCGTTGTTATAAAAAGTATTACAAGTTATCCTTTTCGTTAATAATTTTTTTCTATTGATTACTACAAAAACTCAAAATTGGAGTCAGCAACTATTTTTAAACAATTTTAACGTCAATTCGATGCCGGAGTAATATTTTAGTATAAGTCAAACTTGGAATTAACTAAATAAAATCGTTGCAAAATATTGTTGTTAACAATATTAGTTAATTATTGCCTTTTATAATACCGAGCAAAATAATTAAAATATTACATTGTTTCATATACATGAATGCTAAATATTGACCATTCTTTGAAAATAGATGTACAGTAATGAACTGAACCTAGTTACCATATTTCCAGCAGTTGTTGAAATTATGCTCAAATCCTGATTTCTGTATTCAATTGCAATATAAATTTTTGTATATCTTTATGACTGAAGTAATTGCCGCGTTGATAGAACCCGTTAACATAAAAAAGTATACATTCCTTATATGATTGAAGGTAACGCGTTATAAGACATATTTCCCATATAATGTATCACAAGGACAGACGTAGGTAATTCTATAATTTTTATACTGCAGACACATTTTATTAACATAAAATATATACAGGCCCGCCTCTCTAGATGTACAATATCATTCCATACCGAATTACCACTTGTTCACCCATTATTGCCAACATACGAATTTCGATCTTTCAAGGTTGTTTTTTATGAGGCATAAATAATTTCAAAACTAGTAAACGCTCCCTTTCTTGATGAAAAACTACTTCCTTGTTCACGCTAACCTATGCGGTTGGAATGATATTTCTAGACAAAAATAACAGTAGATTCAACCCACGATAAGATGTACGTAACTGGATTGACATATGAATAACATTATTAATTAGATAGTTCTGAATAATAAATTATAATAAACACAGTATTCGGAAAGAAATATGTTTTTGACCTCTAGGATCAGTAACGAAATTATGGGAGGAATAAACAGAGTAATTTTCGTCCTAGAAAAAGCTTAGTAGACGTTACGTTTAATTTGCACTTTGTAGTTGTTTCTGATATATATTTTAAAGTTACACTTATCACTATTAAAAAAATATGTTGACATTTTGAGAGTTGCTAAAAATTTGTCGACGCAATGGTTCAAATTTTTTTGTCTTACGACAATAAATGTCTCGTTTTAGTTTTTCCCGATCAAATAATGCAAGACTCTTAGACTTTTATAGCGAAAAGAATCCAAAATATTATATAAAATTAACAATATAAATAAAACGCTACCAATTTGTTCGGTATAATATAATTAATATAGAATTAAATCCTCTGTGGGTAATTACCAGCGTCATGATACGAGCTATTTACTAAACATCTTATTCGTTAAGAGTAGATTAATCTCCTAAAGGGACCTCCGGTTTTACCTTATATCGAAGGAGGTTGGTATAGTGCAAGATCCTGTATTAGAAATATATAGGTACCCTCATCTGTTATTAGCTATGACGAAGATTATATGTTAAATAATATAGATATATTGATAAATCGCATATAGATTGCCTAGCTAAATCCCTTGCCGTAGGTGTAGATGGCGAAGGTGGTGAAATATTATAATTTCAATGTAACTTTTTTGGATAAATTTACCTGATTTGCTATTCAAAAAAATTAGCTGAGAGAACATGTCACAGGGTATTATAAAAATATGGTTTGCCTACTTTCCCCTCAGGACAACTATGAAGTTGCCAGTGGTGAAATATTATAATTTCAATGTAACTTTTTTGATAAATTTACCCGATTTGCTATTCATAAAAATTAGCTGAGAGAACATGTCACAGGGTATTATAAAAATATGGTATGCCTACTTTCCCCTCAGGACAACTATGAAGTTGCCAGGTATAAACAGGTGATCAAGCGTTATTAATATAACCTCATCAGTTATTTGATCGATTTTTTAATGAAATGAAAGGTTATGTTATTATTCCCTACCCAACAGTATTAGGTTGCCTTAGCAAAAGTTTTGTCACATCCATAATTGCCCAGATTGTAGATTTTAAGTTTTGCGCGCCAGCGTAAAGAGTGACAGAGCAGCGTTGCGCGCACTCCTCCATGCGACAGACATGGATATGCAGAAAGGCAGGTGTGCCCCAGATAGCTGCTGAATGAAAGAGAGGTTGCTTCATGCAACTGATGCATGCTGCGTCAAACATAGTCCTGAATATTGCGTTTGTTTTTATGGCTATTTGACGCACACGTGGTTCGACTGGTTCGTAGGGGATCCATCACCCTTACAAGTAAACAGAAAACGATGAAAAATTAGAACTATTTTCTGATATAGGGACTTCTGACGAGGCAGAATCATAATAAGTTTTTTTTTTATCTCGGATTTCTACAGCTGTCCTGCCTTTCGGTCCCTAGTTTCCAAGGCTTTCTATCGTAGCACATTTCTGTGTTCAGGCCTCACCCATCCATGGCATTCTGCATGTTGTATCTCCAACTTCTTTTTGGTTGTCCTCCCTTCCTTTTTTCTGGTGAAGACCACTCCAATATTTTTCGTGGTTATCAGCCTTAGTCCATCATTTTTACGTGTCCGAACCTCGTCAACTATCTTTTATAAACTGATTCTATTATATTGTGTCATTTGCAAATTTGCATGTTTTCTCGGATTGTCTCGTTTCGACCGTTGTCGAGTCTGGATTTTCTGCAGCTTCTCCTTAGGTAGCCCATTTTTGTGGCAGCTAGCATTTTATTGTTTTCCTGGCTTACATTCCAAGTCGGCGCCATAGATAGTTCGCCATAGATAGTCGGCGCCATAGATAGTTGTGCTTTCTACTGTACTTTGATATGTTTTCTTTTTTTGTGTCTCTTTAAATATACCGATCCCACAATATCCCAATATAAGTTTCTTACATAAAAATTTTTCAATAACATATTTTGCTATTAATAAATAAATATGTAAATAACATATCTTTCATTTTTTTTAAATTTAATTAATAATTATTTAATTTGACTTTCACTAATATTTAATCCATGGAGTGCGCTTTTGAAAGATGTACACTTTGGAATAGAAAAAAAATTTATTTTTTACCCATACTTTTCCAATTCCTAGTGTCATATTCTCTCAGCTAATGCTTGATTTTTATAAATAACAAATCCGGGGGAAAACAAATTTAGCCAAAAAAATAATCAGAAATAATATTATTTCACCACCTAGGATTTAGCTAGGCAACCCATGTGCGATTAATCAATGTATATATTATCTAAAATATAATTTTTGTCATAGTCACATAACAGATGAGGGTATATATTTCTAGTACCGGATCTTAGACTAGTATGCTTTCTACATAAACCTCGCCTACGTTTGCATAGCTCCTGTATTTCCGCAGACATATAAGACACTAAAAGGTGGGCCAGCACCGTTGTCGGAATGGACACCCATCCTACTTTCAAAGTACTAACTACAGTCAGCACGACTTAACTACTTAACTTCAGATATCAATGACGTGTTAAGTTGCTAGGCTACTACTTACCCAAAGTAATATTTAACATTCAAGGGGAATTATCCAAGGTTAATCATTTGCAGTATATGGAATTTGTAATACGGATCTTGAAGACTTTTGCTCTTGAACATTACAAAGGAATTCTAAAGGAATCTGATCTATGGGCTTTTTATGGGAACAAAATATTTATTCAGATAAAAGTACGTCTTTGATGCCTTAATTGTTCTTTTATATTATTTATTTTTTTCCATTGTAGAACGTAGTTCTTCTTATAACGCATTTAACGCCGGTCTATTTATATGCAACTAAGGTACAGAATAATGTTTTGATGGTTCTGAAAGGTGTTGTCTCAGAGTTTTAATATATAGATGTTCACCTGTTCCATATCCTCTTCTATAGATGTTTACAAAAATTCGCAGATACACCCGCATATATGATATTGTATACAAGTTACACTTTTTGTATGGAGTATCTAAGATCTTTCACTTATGCTTTCAAACGTGCTGGCGAGTAGTCAGGCACATAGTGCATTTTCTGCGTGAGCCTCAGGAAAATGCCTTCAGTGCCACTCAGATGAAGTGTTAAACGAATAACAGTTTAAAAATCGTGGAAAAACTAATATTCGACCCGTAATAACTTGATGCAACAATAACTTTACGACTTACATGATATATTTACGCTAATATATTTTTTTAAATTTAATTTATCATAAAATTTTTGCTTGTATATGGTACCTACTCTGCCTTTAAAAACAACTCCGGTAACATTGAATGTTTATTTACAGATATACCTGGTCGCGGCATTTACCGTAGCAGCAGCCGCCCAAAAATACACAACGCCAGTTCCCATATTAAAGCAAATTGACAAACACAACGAGGATGGCTCTTACAGCTACGGTTACGAAGCAGCCGACGGCACATTCAAAATAGAAACGAAATATCCCGATGGAGAGGTATACGGCAAGTATGGATACGTTGATGATACAGGTGCACTCAGAGAAGTAGAATACGGTGCTAGCCGAAGGGGATTTGAACCTATCGGTAACGAAATCCAAGTTCCGCCACCTACTCTAAAAGTAAACACTAACGCAGTTGCGAGACCTCTAGCGCCAAATGAAGAAGATGATGGGCAATACAGGGAAGACCCTGGTGTGTATTATAAGAACGATCCCAATTATGATCCACCAAAAAAATCTTACCAACAACCTGCTAGCAGGTACACATCAGCGTTTGATGCTGAGCCAGAATATGAATCATTCCCTTCTTATAAACCACAATCAGTTTACAAACCCAAGCCAGCCTATAGACCCGAACCAGCTTATAGACCGGAACCAGCTTATAGACCGGAACCAGCTTATAGACCTGAACCATCTTATAGACCAGAACCAGCATATGAACCAGAACCAGCATATGAACCAGAACCATACTACGCACCAGAGCCTAAATATAGGCCCCAGCCGTCATCATACAGGCCGCAAACTTCTTACACTCCACAATCCTATTATCAACCACAACCCCAACCACAACCTCAGCCATCATATAGACCTCAATCACAGTTCGGCTTCGGCAGTAGCAACAACAATAATTATTACAACCCCCCTGCCTACAACAACAACAATGGACCATCATTCCAAGGACATCCAGCTCAAAACGTAGATATAAACTCTGGATCATACACCGTTAATTACAAGAGATAAAATTAGACTGATATAATTATCAAATATAAAAATGTCATATCTTATTCGAACAATCAAATTTAGATGTCAGTAAGATATTAGATATCTTGGGAATTGAAAGATGCCATAAAATATTTATTAAAATGTTGGTACAAAGTTCATATCTTAGGATAACTGTTCTGAAATGTTGACGACCTCAAACAGTGCCAAATTTTAACTAAGTCTTAAATTTGTCTTAAAGTTATGTCTGTCTAATATGTTCATTATTATTGCACATCTTGCAACTATTTATGTAAAAATAAATTATGATAAATACCTACTTGTTAAAATACGGTAAAAATAAAAGTTACTGCTATTTAAATATATCATTTTATTAACATTTAGATTAAGATTACCCTGCTAGTCTTCTTTGAATATTATTAATATTAATGATTTATATTATGAAATCCTATATTCAAAATACAGTCAAGAAACGTTTACATGCACTTGTTAAAATGTTCTAACCATTTATTGTCGTCAATATTTTTAATTGTCTCATATTTGGGATAATTTTCTGTACTGCCGAATAGTATTGTAGAATAAGTTTCCTGTGTGATACAAATAAATACCTAGTTAGTGAAAACTGATAACTATCAAATTATTTACTTGTGTGATATATAGCTATTACGTAGGCTTTGATTATTTGGTGAAATTGAATGAACCTTTCCAATTTAAATAAAGAAAATATGCTTCTTAAATTATATGCATCCCATGATATGATTCAGAATCTATATTTGAGGTTTGGCATTTAAATTAATATAGAAGCACCATCTAATTGTTTGGTTACGTAGTGCTAACTCCACCTTTCATATAAATAGTTGTATAATTACCAACAGGTAGGTACCTATCGTTATTAGGAATAAAGGAAATCTCAATGCCTCTTGCAAAGTTCTATTTCTAATAACTGGGTGGAGTCAGGAAAACCTTGAATACTAAAGAATGCAATTCCGACCTGTGAAACTCCTACTGAACTAGTTTTTATTCTACATTTCTTGTTTTGCAATCAGATTGCTCATAGAGAAAGGTGAGGAAAATTTACTGATCGTGCACGTACGTGTATCTTCAGGTAAGCACTTAATACATGCAGGTACAACCTACAATAGGTAGGGTAATTGTAGGCATTTTAGAAATTATTATATTGGCAGCCTCTTTATCAGTTCAAATGATACATCTATGTGTTTGGCGTTGATTGAAGGATTGTCAATCAACGGTTTAGCCTTTCAATTATTAATCGCGTTATATCGGTATGAAGCTTCATCCATATGCAACCAATTATACATTGAATATATATATATATATATATATATATATATATATATATATATATATATATATATATATATATATATATATATATATATATATATATATATATATATATATATAAATAAATATATATAAAAGTTGCATATAAATGAGGGTTTCGCAAATTTGTTGATAAGTATTATATTGTTAAATGCAGTAAAATACCTTTACTGCCGATGAAAGTATTTGAACGGCGCGGGCACCAGTAATAACATTTTAGCGCCGCGTAGATAAAGTGTTAAAGAAATAACAGATTAAGTAGGTACACTTGCATCTAATATTTCTGGACGCATGAATAAAAAATATTTTTATATTAATTTCAGTTCTGTTAATAGTCTAAGCAATGAAGGAGTTGTAGAGTGCATGGAAGGTGGGGGGCGGGAGGAACCTTTTAGCTGCAGCCCCTAGCCCTTCCGCTTCAAGGGATAGGGGACAGAAATATGGAAATGGATGGAAATATTTTTGATATTTCGCCTATAGCTCGAAAACGGTGTGTTGTCGTAGGGAAAAGTTAATTTTTCAACATTTTTAACTCGTTTTCCCTTTTCTTTTAGAACATAATGGATGCTTGATAATGCATTTCATGTAGGCGATATACTACTCGTATTTATGTGTGAAACCACAGTATATCAGTTATTATATCAGCATATCAGTGTGTTTTCTTAAGTTTTCTGAAAAATTATTATTTTTTGCCAAAAAATTCTGCCAAAAAAATTGCTGACTAATTGGAGATAAATTAGTACTCGTATAATGTAATGAAATATAATGTATGAAAATTTAACGCTCTATAACATTCTCTTATAAGACTTTTGCGTAAAACAAACGGCCAAGAAGGCACCAAGAGAATAATTATGACATAAAATATGTGACAAAGAAATAAAAAAATGGCTGACTTTTAATAGCAGATATCTCGAAAACGGTGCGTCGCGTCACGTCTCGAATTGGCTCTGCAACAGTTGTTAGCAAATTTTATAGCACATTTACGGGCAAACAGATATCCTCATTTGAATTTCCAATTATTATTGCAATGGTTGAACTAAATACAATAGGGAACATGCCTAATATTTTAAAAATAAAAATAATAAAAAAACAGCGTAACATTGTAATAAAACGTGTACTTTACAGAAAAATAATATTTCTAATTCATCGCGATCAGTATGAAGGATCTAAACAGCGATAAAATTGAAGCGGCCCGAAACGAGCTGTGACGTCACAACTTGCAATATTCGGTAGTCATTGCGCCGGAAAGGCCGAATGAACTATGAAATCAAGCGGTCGAGTGATGGGATCCCTCGTAGCCGTCCGAATCATTCTCCTTGTCGCTTGTATATTGTAGGATGTGGCGTCACGACTTTGAACCTGTTTGCAATGGTTCGCTCGCGCGTGAAACTTTCATAATGTATAACAAATTTATTATTGGGATTTAAAGCGTCATATTTTGCATCTTATTTTTCAGTATGGTAGAACATTTTTATGCAATAAAATATGTGAATGTTCCCTATTCTTGCCCTTCTCTTGATCCTGTTCTTGTTAACGGAAAACACTTCCTTCCCTTGAGTGATTAGCCAAAATATACGAAGAGTGTAAGACACTCTTTTACTCTGCAGACTGGCCGAAACATAGATTAAAATCATGATAAACGGAGGATATGATACGTCGGAGTCGTAGTTTCGTCGGCTTTGGCGCACGCTGTAATCTGGTGACCCCGAACTAGGGCTTGTTGTATTTTATAATATATACGGTTACATGATAAGAAGCATGCATGCATGCTTCACGGACCTGCAGGTCCGTGAAGTTGGCCCCGAAACTGAGGGGCAGGGAGGGGAAGTGGCTAATTCGTTTGACCATAGCTCGGTGGTCTACGATTAGTTTCGCTTGATCACTTATTGTTTTAGAGTTATCGACAAAATAAAGTTTCGGGGCTAGCTTCACTTAGCCCCAAAAATTTAGCAAAATAGAATTATTCATAGCCTAATCGTTTGACTATCGTTAGACCATGTAAATTATTTTCATTTGATCACCCTTAGAAGAAAAGTTATTGAGGAAAAACGATTTTACGTGGCTCTAAAATTAAAGGGGTGAGTTTTAAGCAGTTGTTGACATTCCGCATCGTTAGTGCAACCCCAGAAGCATCTCTCCCAGCCCTTAGTTTTGTTAGACCACCCTCTGGGAAAATTGGTGGCGCAATTAAATGTTAAAAATTAATTTTTCCCTGGGGCTAGGTCAATATTTATTATAATAATATTTTATATTTTCCACAGGATAGAGCATCGTAAGACTAGCAATGACCATTCCCTAGTTTCGTTAGACCACCCTCAAAAAAGTAGAAGGAAAAGTAGAATAGTAGAAGCGGAAAAAGCAAATTTGAAAAAATCAATCGGTACTAACCTCACATGTAGTTAAAATAGAAGGGGCTGTTTTTGGGGTTAGAAACATTACGGATCGTTAGACAACCACTCAAAAACGTTTCACCACCCTCTAGTTTTGTTAGACCTCTCTCTCGGAATATTTGGGGCGTAATTAATTTTTTTAAATTCTTCGCTGGGGCTAATTCAATATTTTATGCTAATGACATTTTATATCTTCCACAGGATATAGCATCGTAAGACAGAGGCAATTTTTTAAAAAAATGCCTTTTTCCCAATTACTTTTTTCTAAGGGTGGTCTAACGAAAAATTTTGGTTAGGTTTTTTGGTTAGCCCCAAAAATTTATTTTATCGATAATTCGAAAACCCAAGGTGGTCAAACGAAACTAATCGGTGGTCTAACGAATTAAGCGCATCCCCTCCCTGACCTCATTTTTCGGGGACAACTTCACGGACCTGAAGGACACTCAAATTATTGCCCTTTTTAATGTTGATATATTAATAAAATTATGAATATCGTTCTGATGCACAATTAAAAAGACAATAAATGGAAATTGCGAATTTTTGTACTATAAGTATATTTTGAAATATACATTTGGGGTCACCAGATGAGTATATAAGTCAGCATCTGCCCGATGTCATCTTCTGTTTATTGTATCATGGATTAATATAAGTAGGTATTATGTGTGGTTCGAAATAACGCCTAGAGTCTAGTTCCCAGACTGAAAGAGAGCACGATAATATACAAAACAAACCGAAAGTATTCAATGGTCAAGTAAACTGTTTAGATTATTACGCTTTAACTGTTTAACTTTTTTAATCGTAATTTTTTAATTGTGGCGCGGCGTTACGTATAAATCAGTGCGCCAGACATTGAAAATTAGGATACCTATTTGTTGATACTATTTGCTGTAAAGCATAAATGTTGACAGTCGTGTTACTGTATAGCAAGTACCTACGGTTTAAATATGAAAGATAATAGTGCGGCCTAAATAGTGGTAATAACAAATAGTAGTGATTCTACGAATAGTAACAGTAATATTTCTCTCTAGAATAATTGATCCAGACCGAGTTCAGCCGGATCGACACATCACTATTTCAACTCAGGTATGTCGCTTTAGTGTTCGGTTATAATTTGCAGGGGATACACGGGAAGTTGCACGTTGTGCTAGAATGCTAGAACAAGTCTTGATAAAATAAATCTCTAGGTATAAAGAATGACATAAAGGTTTATAGGTACCTATTTAGTAATTACCTTCATAATTTTAGATAACATTTGATGTACCTAAGTACATTTGATGTACCTAAGTTTTAACTTTTTGCACCATGGAGGATAAAAAGCGTAAAGGTGGCGCGGAGAGATTGCGCGATAAGAAGAAAAAGATGTTACAAATAGAAGCCAAAAATGTGTTAAATTAGACAGTTTTTTTTATAAACCTAGTTCAGTGACAGTGAAAAATTACTCATTAATCAGCCTTCAACTTCAAATGAGCCTTTTACGAGCATCATTCCAGATGAGGTTGACGATATCACAGAAGATCTTACTATCGAGACGAGACGGAAGTGTTAATTTTATTTGGTAAATCAAAAAGATCTGATATTGTTTTATTTTTCAAGAAGCATCCACAACAACTATTTAAGGCCATGACGTTACCATTCTCTGCAGAAAAAGCTTTTGTGAAAATGGGTCTAATCTGATGTGGTTGAGTTATGATTCAGCAACACCCAAACTCTTTTTTGTATTTATTCCCTCAAAACGGCGTGATCGGACATAAGGAATGATCGGAAAACAATTCAACCCAACGAGAGAGTGCAAACAACTGGAGAAACTGAATGGTCAAAAAACAAAGCCTTAATCTGGGTTTTCGGCAAATATAAAGTTCAAACGAAAGCGTAGTACGTTGAAATAATTATAACACGTTGAAATAATTATAAATTGAAGAAACGCAAGATATAACTCCCGATATTAGAGCGAAAGCTAGAAATTTAAAAGAACAATTATTGAAATATGAAACAATTTTGATTGCACATATTTATCTCCGAGTATTTGGTATTACCGAAATATTTACAAACCAGCGGTTTAGATCTCTTGAAAAGCCAACAATTAGTTTCTGCTGCACTTGTTCAACTTAGAAAGAGATATGGCAAACATTAAATTAGAAGCAGGTAAATTTATTAATTGGGCTAGAAATGGATTTGAATCTAGAGGTGATGATATGGAATTGGAAAATACCTTGCCTGGCAAACGAATCAGGAAAGTTAAAACAATGTCTGAGAGTTAAAATTTACGCCCTCTAATTTTAAAGAATTAAAAGAAAACCCTATTCCACCAAACGCCACACAATCTTTGACGACAACGTCTGTCGGCGAAATGGGACCGTCTGCCCACATTTTCTTTTCATATATTGAATCAGCATAATTTTACCTACATTTTGTGCTAACATTTATACTGGTATGCGATCACGCATTTATGACTGATTTTTCGGCATTTTCAATGGCGTCTGCTTCAAAAGTGCTACCATCTAGGGCGCCTGCCTAGTTGGGTACTTGGACCAATGTTTCCGCACATTTTAATCACGAATTTAGTCTAGTATAAATAACGAGATTATATACTACTTTTTCCAAAATTAATTTCATTATTGCTAATTTGGGTGACCACTTGCAATTAGCAGACGAGCGGCTACGCATTTAACGAACTCTATATACACTATTTATTTCTAGAGTCAAACCTTTGGTATCTTATCACGCGGTATATTTCACGCGAGCTCTTATTCTATTAAAGGTGATTCACCGTTTCATCTGTAACATGTTATAACAGTATACTGTGATATTATCTCCCGACACAGTGTATGGTTATGCCTCTGGTTACGCCTTGCTTGATTACGATTACTATACATGAAATCGCCAAATCCGCATTGCATGTGTTGTTAATAGTGACAAATTCTCTTTAATGAGAATGTACAAAATACAACACACCTTTTATTATAACTTATGACTTGGCATTTTTTTATATCGAGAAAGAAAGGTTATGGCATTGCAGTAGAAAGGGATTGTATGAATCTCAGTAGAGTTTTTTATACTGGACCTTCGTTTGGTAATCTTGTGACACTACTGCATAGGTACCGAGTCTTCATTTATGATTGTAAATCACGTGGCTTCCTGACAATTGGCAACCCACAGTACATCATTAGCGGACCTACGGTTATATATGCATTTCCATGTAGGTGTAAAATGATACACCATAAACTTATAGGATATAGAGGAATATTATACAGAGGATGTATTGTGGTTATGCAAAATGAGAACAGAAAAAGAAAATTATTATTTTAATGTATTTGATGCTCAACATTCCTTGAATACCATTAAATGAATAACTAATGAGGAATTACTTCAGATATCTCATAAATGCAAATCAATATAAAACAACAAAAGTTTGAATGTAAATGCAGATTAGTAATTTTTTTTTAAAATGATGTCCTTCATCCGCCGAATATAAATTGAGACGTCTGTTCGTGCTTTGAAAGACATGCACAAGTGTTTCATGGGTTACACATCGTATTTCTCGTTTTATTGGCTCCTGTCGATATTAAGTAGCCTATTTTTGTGGATATTATTTTTATTAGTCGTAAAAAGAAAGTAATCAGGAGACGTCAGTTATGGTGAACCAGGTAGCTATAATCTACGATAAATAACACGGTATCAAAATAGACCTGGAGAAACGTTGTCCCTGCTGTATCAGCAGTTGCTCTACAAACGGTCTCAAAATAGTTCTTTGATCCATTTAGGCGGTAATTGCATCCAGGCCCAATTATAGGTACGTATAGCCTTCTAGATATAGCCTTCTTGATATAGCCTTCTAGGCGCTAATTTTTAGTGGATAGTCCGTTTCTACAAAATTATGGGGGTTCTCTGCATTCCAATATCTATTATTCTGCGTGTCAACGCAGCCAGATAAACCAAGAAACCAAGTCTCATTGGTAAAAAATGTTAAATCCAAGGCATCAATGTTGTTAAATGTTCATTGGAGTAGGAGTATCTGCTTGGCAATGGTAACCTTGTAGGGGTTTAGATGGAGCTATACCTTAGAAGTACCGAGAGAATTTCAAATGTAATAATATGGACACAAACAATTTGGAAACTGTAGGTACCTGTTGGTGCTGAAAAGTTACTAACGGAGTTGTTTGGACTTTGATCAATCAGGTACCCGATATTGGCAACAATTTTCTACGTTTTTATTGATTGCACTACCTACCTTTGCATATGCAGTTTTTATAAATAAATCGATCGACAAGGCGATCTATGGATTAGAAAACTCTCATAGTCAATCTCTACATCAGCAAATTGTGCTGCAAATATATAGATGCATGATTGGAGTGAATAGTTCCACAATTTGTCTACATTACGATTTCCACTACGAACATGCACCATCATAATAAAAGCATTTGGTTCGGGCGTAAAAAGCGTTATGGTAAACCATTAAAACTTTTTTCTAAATTTAGTGTGTTTGCATTTATCAAATAGAATCCTTCATATTTAACATACATAGCAGCCTAACTTATCAAATCAATGAACTAATAAGGTTAATACCATAATCACTTCTCTAAGACTAACAATACCTTCAAAAAGGCAGATAAATGCAAGTTGTCGTGTCGCATTTAAAAGTCGCGTCAGTTTGAAAGGGTACCTACGTCACTGAAATATTTGACAGAAATGTTACAAGAATCTATTAATTTCAGGGGCGGACAGGCCCACCGGGACGATTCCGGAATACAACAGATTCACAGCATAACTGATTGAAAAATCTCCCAATTTGGTGTGATGCTATGCGTTTTTCTGAAAACTAAACATTTTTTGAGATTTTGTACTGTGCGTCCACCCCGTATAAAAAATATGATTTTTGTCGAAGAGGAAACTGATTTTTAATAGTTTTGAAACACCCCATATAGAAACAATTGTAGCAAAATCATCATTAGTTTTTTATACGTGGTGATCAAAAAGTACAAACTTTTGTAATTTTGTAAAGATTTTGTAATTCTTTACCACCCCGTATAATAAACATAATTTTTGTCGACATTACTTTAAGCAAGCAAAAACTTTTATAAATAATAGCGTTTTCCCGAAAACTAAACATTTTTTGAGATTTTGTAATTTATGACCACCCCGTATAAAAAATATGATTTTTGTCGACGTCATTACTATTTTTTGGGCAAGTAAAAACTTTAATAAGTAATATTTTATTTTTGTAATTTTTGATTACCCCGTATAATAAACATAATTTTTGTCGACATTACTTTAGGCGAGCAAAAACTTTTAAAAATAATAGCTTAGTTTTCCTTAAAACTAAACATTTTTTGAGATTTTGTAATGTGCGACCACCCCGTAAAATGTGTGAATGTATATTGAGTGATATTGAATGATATTGAATGAATGCTGCTGAATGTATATTCTTAAAACGCGGCCGCTCATTAGCTAAATCAGAATCTCTTATTTAGTGATTTATGATTTCATTTTTGCTATCATAATTCACAATGGGAACCTACTCATGTTGTATATACTACCAATTCGATTAAATAATTCGAATTTTTATAAGTTCATCCTAAATAAATTCGATTATGTATCTCGTGTAAACACTAACGCCCGATGTCGACTCTTTTAGGATAAGACCGTACCGGCTGAGCGATATGTTTATTGTTTATGGTAGACGTATTTAATTGCCTTCAGGGCGAGACAGTTTCGATAACTGTATTTATGTAAAGTATTTATACGTTTGTAGCCTACACTTGTTCTTTTATCTTAATTATCGTTGGGCATTCGTTTACACTCGAATTATTAAATTTATGAAAATTATGATTATGAAAATATCCCGATTATTTCCATCACTACTAGCAATGCGCCAACTCTTCCAATATAGCTGCACTGAATACTCCCCACTCCCCAGTACTCTTCACGCCGCTAGAAGGCTGAGCGCTGCGATATCTACATATCTACATATCTACGTATCTACATATCTACATATCTACGTATTGCGTCACTCGATCGCGACACCGCTGTCTTTTGGCCTTGAACGAAAACTTCTAACTTGGTCTCCATATACTCTTGTCTAAACATAAACATTTCCAATGTTAAAAAATCTGAAAAATCTTTCATCTGAGTGAAGCGGAGACGATTGTGAAGCGAGCCCCTTGTTCCCAAAAATAGTTTCAGAGCGTCGCGTAAGCTACCTATACTCTTAAATTTTTCGTGGTATTTATCCTAGAAAAAAAGGTTAACACTTTGTTTTTACGCGGAAATTAAAGATTTTTATTCGAAACTTTTTCCCGGCTTTTTTCATTTTCGAAGTAATCCCAAACGTTTGCAACCCTTATTTTTTTTATTTAAGTTTCCTTGTGCAATGAAACATTTTTTAGGTCCCAATAAACACATTTTTACACCATACAATTGTAGACCAATTTCTGTATCACTGAAAATATATGGCTAAAGAATAATATCTCATTAACATTTTTACTGCAAGTTGAGCGACCTGTTTATAGAATATTAAGCAATTATGTAAGTCATGAATATATTTATGTGTAGAACAATTTCCAATTGTCAGTCAAGTATGTACCCATAAAAGCGAAAGTATTATTTAACTCTTATGCTAACATTAATTTTAGCCAGCTGTACTTTAACAAAAATCTTTCCGAATTCTGTTCAGTAAACATTCAAAAATATATAATATTTCTGTGAAGACTTGAAGAAGGCTTATAATTTTATAGATTTTAAATGAAAAATAATATATTCTCGATACTTATGTATTACTTATTACTCTGTGGCGTTGTTTGAAGGGACTTTTAACCAACGATTGTAGGTTAAAATTCAGTTGCTGATGGTCCGCTCAGCAGTGAGAGCTTCTTATTGTTTCTTCGCATTCTTTACATCGCATCGATATAGCTTACAAACTGGTAATACAGTTTGTAGAAGATATATTTTAAAAAAATCCTTCGTGAATAAATGATGCATAATATGTGGTGTAGTAAAAACAGAGAAATTAGCTATGAAGAAAGACGCTGGAGCCCCCGTAATCCATAATACAGATCTCAAAGGTATGTGGCATTATGAATATTGCAAATATTTCATATTTCATATTTCAATGAAAAAAAAAAAGGAATTTTTATAATGTGAAATTATCTTTTTTTAAGGGTGAAGGTGTTGCTTCAACTACGAGTGTCAGTGTTTGGTACATTGGAAACACTTAAAATAAGGTAACAAGATACGAGTAGATACCGGCTCTGTCACAATGTTCATTTCAACTCTGAATGAAAAGAGGGAAAATAAAAAATTTCAAGTCACCTTAAACGACTTTCATTCTGCTACGAGTACTTTATACCGAAATTATCATAAAACAGAAAAGTCTGTACCAGCTCTCTCCAACTCTGGCTACCAAGGAAGCAGAATAAGTAAGAGTAAAAAGCAATCGAATGATCTTGATGGAATGTCAGATTATTCTAAGGGTGGAATTTCTTAAAGAAGGTATACAGGCCGTCTGATAATTTACATGGACGAAAGCTTGAAAGGAGCATGAAAGAAGCCTTGTTTCCAAATAAAAAAAAAAATCATATAGATATTATTAAGTGGAAGTCAAATTGCAGCACGGGTGACTAGCACAATAATTTGAACTTTGATAAATATAAGAAGTGGGTCATTGAAAATTTTACATTCAATTTGCCCCAAAAGATTGCTATAATTCCCTTACCACAAAGTTTGTAAAAAATATCACTCTCCAAAACCATACCTGCCAGGCTTATGGCTCGATTCTCCTAATGGCCAGGAAGTTGAAATTACGCCATGTCGCTTATTATTAAGTTAGTTGTATCATTTTCATATGAAAGGGCTGACTTGTCATCTAAAATGTTGGCGTTTCTACAAACAATTGAAAACAATATATAAATGTATATAAACAAATATAGAAATTCTCGTCAACCCGCTGCTGCGGGCCAGCTGGCAGCCGATTTTTCAGATATGAATATCTGATAAAGTGGTTAGGGAATAAACATTTTTAAGCTGCTGTCAGTTACTAACGAGTTGCAAATCATTTATGTCGAGAGGAGCGACTTTTTAGCAACCAGCTGCCAACTTCACATGCACATGATTAATGGATATTTGCGAATACATGGTGGGCCATTGAAATTGGAAACATGCCTGCTTTGGAACACGTAGACTAATTTCTTGAAAAACGCTGTTTTTGACCGATGTTTAACCCGAACAACCCCTAACAAATACAAAAATTACGGTAAGGTGGTCGAGTGACCCTTCATTTTAAGGGCTACAGTACTACACAGAAGAAGAAACTGAATCAGAATGTCAATATAAGGAAGCAGATATGAGAATAATGTTTCATATAATCAAAGTATAAGAAGAGTCTAAAATTTTGTTGACAGCGATTTTTTAAGCGACACTGATTTTTTTAATAATTCTACTAGGTAATTTGTACAAATTCCCTCATATACATAGAACCCCGCAGTTTTTAAAGAGGAATTGAGTTGAATAAAGAGGAACACTCAATCTCGCTCAAACCCGTTGAAAAATATCAGTCATGTCCTTCTGATCAAATGTCTCCATGGGCGCGATGAAAAATAATGGTATCTCGATTTCGAGATACCGGCCACCGAACGTGGAGTTTCTTAAACGACGAAAATCTTAATCGGCATATTTATATATACAAGTAACAGCTATGTTATCATTGTCGATATGACAGTAAGTGTGAATCATTCTCCCTCTCTCAAGTCTTTATTATTATTCCATATATGGCTGTAACTAGCTATTTACATATAGTATATGTGCGTATATGCATGATACACACGCTCGTCGAGAGAGAGCGAGTTACGGGAGAGTTATCAGTTTTAGTTATCGGTAGCCTAATGTAAACATCATTAGGATACAGAAAAGTCGAAGTTTTTTTTATTTTTCTTGAATTAGGCCGAGCGAATTATCTTGTGAAAACATCCCGAGATTGAGAATAATGTACCGTATATACCGAATATATCGAATATATATCGAATGTGCGAGTGTGTGTGTGTTCATATATGTGGATGTATATGGAGAAAGATTCCATTTTCCCTTTTTATATATGTGCCAAATAAGATTTTCGTCGTTTAAAAACTCCACGTTCGGTGGCCGGTATCTCGAAATCCTTCCATCATGGAGACATTTGATCAGAAGGACATGGACTGATATTTTTCTAAAGGTTTGAGCGGGATTGAGCGAAACCCAATTCTCCTTTAAAAACTGCGGCCCGTCACGTCTCGCCTTTCGCGAGCTATATTAGTCCAGTTGACTTGATAAAGCCAACTAGACGGCTAAAGCATAGCTCTCTAAAGTCCCTGGGTACCAGCATCGATTGTCCCAGGTGTCGCATGCGTGTATGCAGAAAAGCGGGGCGCTTCATCAGAACATGCCCCGCTATCAGCTTCCAGCAGCTGTCTGGTCCTCCCAGCGTCGGGACTTCTTTAGAGTTCTTTAGCCTGCCTCATGCCCGGGGGAGTTGTCCAACTATTCTGAGATATTTGTTGGGCTGAAGTCTTCATTCAGAGAACCGCTATGCTTCTGGAGATCCCTACAAAAGATTCAGGCCCAGTAGGTTACTCTAAAGTGCCCAATTTGGCCGACTGATCAGCCTTCTCGTTTCTCGGTACACCAGCATGTCCTGGGACCCAAACAAGGCGTATATTATTCCTCCGAGAGAGCATCTCGTGGACAGTCTTGCATTCCAGAACCAGTTTTGAGCGTGTTTCAACGGCATTAACTGCCAAGATGGCAGCTCTACTGTCGGAGAATATATTGACTCTACCAGTTCTTTGCGGGCCGGCTGGCAGGTCCAGCCCACAAGATAGAATCGCAAACACCTCGGCCTGGAAGACAGTAGCATGTGCTCCCAGGGAAAAGTATTTTATTATTTGATCAGAGTCGGAAAAGACTTCGGCACCCGACAGTCCATCTGCTCTGGATCGATCCATATACCAGTTGGACCCATTATGGATCACCGTCGGGGCGATCTCTACCCCCCACTCCTCGCGGTCAGGGATTACGACCTCCAGGAAGTTCGAGGGATATAGATTAGTGGGAATATGTCACCACTCATGAGTAGGACTGCGCATCGCTTGGTGGCCAATTTCCACATGCGAGAGTGCCCGAAAGAGCAGGCCTGTAGTTAATCCAGCGTATGCAGTCTATATACAGCACTCATGGCTTTCAGTTTAATAAATATTTAGGGTGGCATGAGAATTAATAGCACCTCCAGAGCTCTAGTGGTAGCCGTTCTCAATGCCCCTGTTATCCCCAAACATGCAAGTCTCTGGACCCTGTCCAGTTGCTTGTTCGGCAAGTTCCTCTCAACACAAGGCCAACACACGATGGCCCCGTTAGTTAAAATAGGTCTTATAATGGTGCAGTAGGACCATTAGAGAACCCCAGCTTCCCACCAAGGGCCCTCCTATACTTCGGAGTATTTAAAATTCGGAGTATTTGTTTCTACTGCTGTTTGCGCCATTGGTTGAGAACACTAACTATCGACGCATGTGCAATGGCTTTAAATACTATCACAGCTGGCGATCCTTTTATCGCCATCCTTGCCTAACGAATGATGTAATGATGAATGATAATAACGAATTATGTAGCGCGCTCTTTCACTCTAAAGAATCTTTAACAGTTAACAACCCCTATTTGCGACACCTTGGCACTTTTGCAGTTTATCATGTACAGAAAAGAAAATTAAAATTTTTTTCCAAAAAAGTCAAGTCACTTTAATAGGCAACCCAGCAAAAACATTTTGCTCCTTTGATAAATGTATACAAGAATTTGATTTTGCCTAAATACTCGATGAACTTAGCAACCTTGCAGCCGTATTTTAGACTAGAAGGAAATAAAATATTTTTGAAAAAATTTAAATCAAATAATCCCGAAGACAAATCGATAAATTAGAAAAATTTTAACCATTTGTACTCAGGGCAGAACGGGTTTTCAAATCACTGTATCTGAGTCTCGGGAGGTTCTGTTATACACCTAGGTAATTAAAAATGGTAAGTAATTAAAAATGTATTGCATACTTTTTTTAAATCTAAATTAATAAGCTTAATTTATCAGTTGCTTAAAACAAAACATAAGCAAAACTAAAAACAATCATGTACTCGCATAGAGAATCAAATTACCTCTAATATGAGGGCTCGCTTGACCTCTATCCCTATTTAAATTCAAGATTTAGCGGCTGGTGGAGCTACATGGTTCATATGTCAAGTTTGACCTCAAAAGTTGTCCTACAAAAATCATGTCATGACCTTGTCCTAGGGTTTTTCCAAGAAACTAGTCTTAGTGTCCCAAAACAGGGATGTTTTCTATATAACAATGAAGTATTTACCTATATAACTATTAATTGGAAGGAAATTATTAATAAATATTTTTTTAAAGGTGCATTATAATATAACTATTCTTATATATTCAAATTTGTTTTTATTTTCAGCAAGTAGTTATTACTCAATCAAAAAAAAATATCGCAGTGGTCAATGATGCGGATCAACATTTAAAAAATGTGCTAAAATAGTAAAAAAAGTGTGATATATGAAATTTTGCCGTTACGTTTTTAATATCTGCATCTACTATGAATATATAAAATCTCATTGGTACTTATATTTTTTACTTGATACGTTGCTCACATTTTCATTGGAGTTTTACGATAAATCTGGCTAATATTTAAGTATGTATGTACCTATGTATATTTAAGTGGATTTTTTATTCTCTGCAAAAGAAAAAGCATTAAATTCGAATTGTCTGAAAGGAATCATTACAGTTTGTATCTAAATAGTAATGTCAAGCCTTAAGGCGTGAACCTATGTTGTAATAGTTCGGTGATATATGGCAAAATACGCTATGCATTATACATTATATTTTAAAAATCTATTTGCTATACAAATGTCATTCAGTATAGATTGCTTACATTCATTTTAGGAACGGCACGATATAATAATAGACACATCAATATATTTATTGTGTTGATCACTTACAGGAGATCCCTATATTTAAAAGAAGGACTTGATTAATGATTAATGAAAGGCCGCATATTCGCCCGAAACCAGTGCATGTTTGTAAAAATTTTACACAGTTTATTTCGAGGTTTATTCAAAATTTTATGTATATATTAATATTTTGCTTCGTGAAAATTCCCGATATCTAGGGAAATCCAGGGGGTCTGCACAATCTGGCAACACCGCACTGGAAGATGTGGCAATATTGCCTCTGGGAGTTCCAGATATAATCCCCCAGAAGCGGAGTCTTAAACCTCTGGACTTCAAATAACCGAGATACGCCCCCTGGTCCCATTTAAAATATATGCTTCATCAGAACATATGGACTACTTCCTGTACAAATTTTCGAGACGCCCTGTATAAAATCTAGAATGTCATGGAATGGAAAGGCATGTCACCATCCGTCCGGTAGAATGTGTTACCGCAGATCCCTTATCGGACGATAGGCAAGTAAAAAAAAGATCCATAATCTTCAACGAAAATCGTTTCGACAGAATTTCCAGGTTGATGCTATCTCGTCACCTGATATCGGCGATTGTCTTCACTCGTGGAAATACACCGACACGACGTTAAAGAAATAATAAAGTACATACATTAAACACACCATAATCAGGAAACATGAATGACACTCCTAAGAATAATAAGAAAATAATATTTCTCTTCTTTTTAATCCAAGGTATTAATTTCATCACTAGGGCAATAATAATAATACATGTCATACTGAGATACAGGTAAATGGTAGTTTTACGTTGTAAAAAATCCCGTGGTCAGTTGTATTGTTTATAAGGAAAAAAAATGCTTTCTGGAAAGCAGGGCCCTTCTGTACCCAAACGAGGTGGAAGAAGACCTTGTTAACCAGTTTCGGTGTTACTAGAAAAGTACCAATTGTGCACCCGTAGTTCACAATTCGACCCCTTTCTACTTTTTCATTTGAACATCCGGCGTACTACCATGCATCGTTCAAGATTCTTTGTTCCTCGCTGCCACGAAAAGTAGCAACATTTTGGGTGTTACTTATAGAAGTGAAGATAACGGTCACCATACCTTGCCCTGGCCCTGAATTTTGTCATATCAGCTCTCTGAATGAGAATTGGCAATCATCACTTCCTTTAATGTAACAATAAATCTCTTCCATTGCTGTTGCAATTTATTCAACCCCAGGGCGTCCTCTTTTCTTTGTGGGTGGTTCTGATTTAAGGAAAACACATTATTATAATCCTTGTGGTACATTACATCTGACGCGTGTAGGCCACTGACAGCAACATTGCGACCATAAATGATGTGAGCCCACTCATCCCCCCTCTCCAATGCTCGGACTGAGATTGTATTGTCAGTATGCCAGGTACGAACTCTAGAAACCCTACGGCGGAAATGCAAGGACTTTTTTCTCTCTCCTGAAAATCATCTGTAATGTGTTCCCGACAAAACAAACAGTTACTTCTGTAGTTGAATATTTGTTGGAGTGATCGAAAAATTGGACCGCCACCTGATGTAGATGGTACTACCACATTTTCCATCGCAAACCTTATCGTTTGAGGCCTGGTGTACGATTTTCTGCAATTTACATGAACAAAACTCTCTTCCAGTTGACGGGAAAATTCACTTCCCGTCATTTCGTAGCTCCACGAGTGTACGAGATCCACGACTGGAGACCTTTTTAGTAGACAATTTAATTTGCTTTAATTTTGTATAGAGTGACCATTTCGCTAGGACCCTTACAATTCGAAATAATAACGAAAAAGCTACAAGTCGGCCTTTTACACCCCCTTCCCACCTAAAGCACGAAGTCCACGGCTGGGCACTTTTGGTATGTTACTCCTAAGGGTCAACCCTACAACTTAAAACAATAATCCGCTTAGCACTATTTATTTCCGAATTGGGGGATTTTTGGGTATTCGTATCCTGGCCTAGTATGATAAGCTTCTTTTTATAAAACTGCCACTCTAAAAACCAGGAGAGCTTTTTTTTTAAATTGTTTCTTTGTAAAAAATACCACAAGAATGTGTACCTAATACATTTTCTACCTATCTAAAATAAATACGTTATGATAAATTTAGTCAAACAGAAATTTAACCGTTCTCACGTTATTTGTCTATTACATTACTTTTTGAAAATAGGTTGCCATAGAAAAATTGCATTTATAATAAACATAATAAACATGTTTATTCATAAAATAAAATGAGCAATAGCAACATATAAGATTTGAACAGTTGAATAAATAAACATCAGTAACTACAAACAATAAACAGTATGCTTTTAAATATTAATTACAGAAACAAAATATGTGTTCGAAATGTCCTCCATTTACCTCCACACAATTTAAGATCCTTGTTTCAATGGATAAAATTGCTTTGCGAATTTCTCCCGGACGAATTTCTTGGAACCCTAGTACCTACCATCCTCTGTCTCAGATCGCCAGTCGTTTGAACTGGTGTTTTGTACACCTTAGTCTTTAGCACATTCCACAGAACAATATAAAAGTTCTGGAAATCACCTCGGTCATGATCATGGACCAAGGACATGCCCCATAAATAAAAAATTGGTACATCTACAATATCGTGATTAGAGTAAGACATACCAATAAATTGTAGAAAAGATCGATAAACTGAAAAAGAAGTGTCAAATTTGATATAAGTATAATTTATATAAATATATATAAACATATATTATATATTATATATATAATATACCTCAGAATAATTAAGATACATGAAGGTTTTGAGAGTATAAGCTTTTAAATACAATGTTAGGATACATTTTGTAAGATCAAAAATATTTTTTTATAAAAAAAACATCTGCTAATATATTTAATCCAAGTTTCTTATGGTACCAGACTTAACCTAAATAATTTTGGTTGTAATACTGTGTTATCAATAGTTAAGCAATACCTTACATAAGCCAGTAGAAGTTTAGTCGATCATATGCAGTCCTTGGGCTATTGCATAAACCTTAGTGATATTATACTCTCATTTTGATATGGTTTATACTTATATTTAAAATATAATATTTTTCTGAACATTGAACAATTAAGTTAATTAAGTTAATATAATTTATTATAACTGAATACGTAATAAGAATCTTTATTTCTTATATAGTTAAAAAAAATTGCATATTTTGTATAGAAACACAAATATAAGAAAATTTGTCCTATATGGGTGAAAGGTCCCACAGGGCTTTTACGGGTGGGACAAGTACAGCACCAGGAACCAGACCCGCTAAGAACCTGGCAGACTTCGGGACCTTGCCCCTTCTCGACAGCCGGTAACTCTTATAAAAGGTAATTGTCGATCCCCGCGCTACTCTAGTGCGGTGCCTTCATCAACAAACATGTTACTTTTCAGATATGTGAGTACCCCACTCTCCCTTTCTTATTAGGATACCTACCTATATTTGTGATTATAGTTTTGGTGAAATTTTAGTGAATTTTAGTGAGTTCATCTACAATTGTCATCGGTCACTGGAGCTTTACCTCAATAATTTCCCTTCAATGGTTGTACGAAAATGTTAAATATAGGTTTAAACCGGACCTAAATCATTTGTGTGCTATTGAAAAATCTTTGACGTCTAGCAATAAAAAATAATTGTCAATCATAGAAATGAAACATTAGTTTATTAATAAACTTTAATAAATCAATGTTACCGAAAATTAGATTGTGAATTGCTTAGGTATATTGAAAATAATACATTTATACCTAGAGAGAGGGTAGTCAGATTTAACAATATAGATCAGTAGATGACCTTGGCGAGTTGTATAATGTAATTAGCACCAATGACGTTCCACTACGAGATTTATATAGTGGGGGTATATTATATTAGATATCAGTCATAGACAGTTACTTTTTGTGTTTTTTGAATTCCTAAATCACTATTATTATTACACGGAAAATTATTCTTTCAAACGCAAAATACCTTAATTTCTAAATACAATATTATTACCTACCTGCTACTACCTGCATGTATATGCTACTACTACCTACATGTATATATATATATATATATATATATATATATATATATATATATATATATATATATATATATATATATATATATATATATATATATATATATATATATATATATATATATATATATATATATGTATATATATATATATATATATATATATATATATATATATATATATATATATATATATATATATATATATATATATATATATATATATATATATATATATATATATATATATATATATATATATATATATATATATATATATATATATATATATATATATATATATATATATATATATATATATATATATATATATATATATATATATATATATATATTCACTTATTTTCTTATTTCTTTGCTATATTGATTTATTATAATAGGATATATCGTGGAATGATAGCAATAAATCAACTGATTACAGAATCTCAACGATTCGATCCCTTTTGGTCTTTATAAGGATATTAGACTGCTCGATTAGTTTCATAGGGAAGAACAATCAAGAAACCCTACAAGGATATCTTGAATACTAGTATGGTTCAGTAGGGTAGTAGTAACTCTAGGATATTTTCAAATCAGTATCAATTGTATATGGATCAATATAAATTGATTCCATAATTAGACGTGTTTTATGATTATGTTTCTTATTAAAATCTTTGGAGTATGTTCATAGTTAAATATTATGACATATTGTTTTTCGAGCGGTAATATTATCTGAATATTTGTGTCAATTTAACATTCTTCAAGAAGTTGTATCATTTAATCAATTACTTACTTCATTACATCGTTTACATGGAATTAACAATGTATAAACAATGTGTAGTTTTTTCAAGTTTTCTTGCTTTTACTATTCATATTTATCATGTCAGAGGATAGTACAGAGATTTATCATGTCAGAGGATATATTTTATACCACCTTGGGATAGTAGCAGTAGCAGTTAATGGAAATTAGGAAATTAAATGAAAACATTTTCCACTTGCATATTTGGATGTATACCTACATGTATAATTTAATAAAATTATAAATACTTTTTTTAATTTATTGTTCAGTATACGACATCCATATTATTTGTATCGATATAAGTTATTATAAAGAGCAGGTACATAACATTATAAATCAAACACCAAATAGCATATTGCAACAATGAGGAAATATCAGTCGCTTATATTGACCGCATAATTTCGATAACAAGTACATTATTTGCTCTTTGTCTCCCAGGGCAAGCTAAGAATTTTATTCTGGTGCATATAACCTTGGAAGTAAAATGTTGTTATAATTAGATTTAATAAATGTATGTCTTTCGAGGTAGAGTAAATACCTCGCCTTTATAAATTATAATAAATATACAAATACACCGTGATCGTATTTACAAAATATTTTTTTTCTATAGCGACAAAAATATTTTTATAATTAGTTATATTAATTACTTAATATTAATTTTATTTATATTTTTTAATACCTATTGACTCGTCTTTTTCAAAATAAAATAGATAATCGACAGGTAGGCTTTTGACATTATTTGTTAATTCAATTTTTCTCGAATTTATTCCAACTTTTCACACTATTTTGTAATTAAAGAATTTAGCACTTTTTAAAAATACTCAAAATACTTGAAAAACGACAAACGGTCAGTTTCTTACCTTCTCCTAAATGTAATCAACAGACAATTTCTTGGGATATGATCGTATCAATAATTGTTTCAAGGGAAGTTCCTTGCTCGGTGAGTTTAACGGAAAAATAAGAAACCAGCCCCATGTTAGATATAGAAATAATAGTTATGTATGATACCGGGTGTCCCATTATATTTTAACCCTTTTAAATCTATATAACTTTTGAACTAGTTAAGATAATAAAATGGAGTTTTCACCAATCCTTCTAAATTTGATAATTTCTTTCGTGAGTATCCTATCCGCCTTTTTTTTCAACTTCCGGTTAAACCGGAAATAGCTTCGTGTATTTTTAGGGAGGCAACTTTGTTAATTGAAACGTAAATAGCCTGTATATTTTTTAATTTTGTACAGTTTCCACTTTCCGAAAATTCCCTATCTCTCATGGTTATTATATAGAGTGGTGGTTTTATAAACTTTTAGAGTGAACGCTAGGAACTTATCAAAATCTTACGAAAAAAATATATTCACAAAGTAGACCACGGAAACAAACGACATGACCTGTAAACGTCAAATTAGGTTATTAACAACTCGGGCACTTGAGTTAGGTATTTTATTTTAAATCAAATTGTTAAATATTTTTTGCTGAAACTAAATCACAAAACAACATTTCGAGATTTTGATGAGAAAAAACAAAAAAATCTCCAACAAAAAATTCAAGTAGAAATTAATGTTGTTTTTAGTAGAAGACAACATTGTTACATTAATAATTAATTAATTAATTAAATTTTATTTGTTGAACGGTTTCCCTTTTATCTAATTTTTGTATTCTACTAATAGTCTATGTCGAAAAAACAGGGGTAAAAGAAACTAATTCGTATAGTATTTTATTGTTCCGTATGTTTAATTATACCTTAGAAATGATAAATTTACAAAGTGCTATTAAAGGGCTTGGATTTTCGATAACGAAGTAAATTTATTTTAAATTAAATTTTAAGTCTTTTAATAGCTAGCTTAAGGTAACTCAAGAACTATGCATTTTTAGTATATAGTATATTGTATTAAAATGGCAAATTATAAAGTATTTTTTTAATAAAATAAGGCAAAATCACTATTTGAAAAGAACGAAAAATAACATTTAATTTATTATATTACATTTTTATATACAACTTTTTTCTGAGTGGATTGTGTATAGGCCTCGTTGGCACAATGGAAAGCTGACATAATTTCCATTAAAATGAAGACCGACACAATTATTTTTGATAAGAATTGGCTGAGATACAGTCGTTCAAAGTTGCCACTTTTTTATGATTTTACCACTTTACCTTTATACCATATTATTTATATTTATATGAACAAAAATATTTTTATTCAATAAAACAATCATTTTCGGATTATCAATGACAATGGTATGGTATTTGTTAAAAAATTTGTAACTTATATTATCTTACATATAAAATAAACTCATTTATAGCTTTAAAGCTTCTTTCTTTGAAACTTGTATTATGTATTATTTATTAATTTACATTATGTAATTAACAAGTTCCTGAAGAAATATGAAAAAGATAAATATGATATTTATGAAATGATAAATAAATGATAAATATGAAAATACGAAAAAGAATGATATAATTTATATAAAATATTAGATATAAAAAACATTATGCTGTATTAATATATAGACGTTTTAACGATTCTTTTTGAAAATTAAATCTATTATATTTCTCCAGTAGTGTTTTCGAATTAAATATCAATATATTTATCAAGATCCTTTTGGACATCTTCTTCCGTAACCCATCAGCGTTTTCACAATTCAAACTCATACATTCCTTGCAGAACATGGAGCAGCTAATTCCTAATTTTCTGCAGTAATTTCCATGACTAATTGGCAATAATCTATTTTTACTTTTTTTTCCAACCTCACTCGAAAGGATTTGAAATGTCCTATCTATTGTTGAATTTGGTTGTACGTCCTTAAGACTTGCTGTTTACTGGGACAGAAGTTGGTGACAAATGGACTAAAGAAAGATTTTGTGCTCTTCCATAATCTTTGAAAGGTTGTAAGCAATAGCTACTTAAACCGATGCTGATGTCTTCAGATGCGTAACTGATATATCCAGGACATGCATTGTTATTTACATATTCTAAAGTTACTTAAAAATATTTTTGAGAAATAAGTTTAAATAAATTTAAACATTATTTTTCATATTAAATAGCATCTAAATATCAAAACCTTGAACAAATACTTTTACTTTAGGAACTTGTTAATTACATAATGTGAATTAATAAATGATAGCTATATATACCTAAAACCACTCAAAAAGAAGTTATACATAAAAATGTAATTTTTTGTATTTTTTTAACTTATTTTCTTGACTTATTTTGTTCATAAAAAAGGATCTTTGAATCTATAATTTGCCATTTGAATCTCTGCAAAAAATGGAAATAACTGTATATATTTATACGTATACCTACTAAAAATGCATAGTTTTTTTGAGCAGATCAAAATAGTGGACAAATTTTCTCCTTACTTTGTTGACTTATAATTTTTAAGATACAACTGAACATATAAAACAATAAAACATCATAAATGAATTAGTTACTTATTACATCAATGACATAGTCCATAGATTAAAATGGAGATTAACCGGGACCTTGGTACAGATACAATGTACCCAGAAGTTTGCATGATACTGGCGCATTCGCCATAATTGTCGATACGTTTGGATTTTAAAATATTATCCTTCTGGTTCGGTAGATTTTCACATTTTTAAGTTATGGTTGCACCCAAAATTCTTTAGGGTTATTATGTCATGAATATGCAGGAAAGCTGCTGTCACTCTAAGTAATACTTTTATGTTTTGGTTGTTAGAGTCTTGTCAGGTCTGAATAACCTACTAAGAAATGAACTTTACACAACCAGTTGACATAGTCGGGCTACTTGGTATTAATTTATTTAACACAGTACATTATCACATTGGCACAGCGAGACGTACAACGTTCAACGCTTAAGTGCTTACTTGCTTCGACGCATCAATCCCTCAACGCATCAATACATCAATTAGTCTTGTGACCTAATTACACTACTTTATATAATGTTCGACCAGGTCAGTACAATGTGTACCTGACCCAGTTTCTTTCAGTTGTTATAATAATGTTGTTTATTTTGTTAAGTCGACCTATGTTAAGTCGAA
Source organism: Tetropium fuscum (assembly GCA_964058915.1). NCBI lineage: Eukaryota > Metazoa > Arthropoda > Insecta > Coleoptera > Cerambycidae > Tetropium > Tetropium fuscum. The sequence continues at coordinate 83,619 of CAXKVY010018569.1, read as the reverse complement.
TGGTAAACATAATAATAATTCGTTAATCTGGGTAATATGTGCCATATTAACCAGACAGGGGGTCTTTCATATAATTTCTTTATATCTATTATTTTCAATATCTGTTACAGACCTCTTAAATTTTGCCGAAAATTCCCCTTTTAAAATACCTCAATTCAATTTAGAAAGGCCCTGTATTACTCGTATAGCTGTATTAAATGAATACCATTACTGACATATATATCTACTAGAAAATGACTAATAACGTCTTTTTCCGAATAATATTGCAAGTAAAAAGTACTTAAAAAATTATTACAAAACAATTTGGTACTGGTTATGGTTGTTTGTTGAGATCTACCGGATTTTTTTTATAAAAACCGCAAATTAACAATTTTTAACGAATTGCATGGCTACATTAGTTCAAATTACATGTTAGTAAAGGACATAAGGCTCAAAACTATATTAATATATTAAGCAACGAATATATGCTTAATACATTGTAATGCATCTGCAGCTCTACTTCATGATATATAGAAAAACTCGTTTACGGAATCCTGATATAAAAACTCCATAAAGCATTGCATTCACCTTGACATTTCGTAAGCTCCGTCGGGTGTAGCAAACTTATACTTGACGTTTTAATTCAGAGATACGCGAAATGCATTAAACAATATATAAGCCATTAATTTAAGAATAAATATTGACCGTTCCTATTAAAGAATAGCATACGCGACGGCATTGAAAGGCATTTCAAGAACAGGGCGTCGTCGTTAAACACATAATGTGAGTATACCAACTCAATAACGTTTCCTTGTTCTAAAATCAACCGGGTGATCTTGAAAAATGTAAAGGTAAAAAATGTAAACCCAATAACTATATTCATCTGCACATGAACAAGTATAACTATTTTATATCTCTTGCTTCATAGGAGGGAACTTTATCCTTTCCCGATACAGCGATTTTGAGTTGGTTCGTACCATAAATCCCACAAATATTGATTTTGAGCAAAAAAAATCGTGCTCAGCAACTCCAACTGAGTCGATTTGGACCATAAATAGCAAAAATGTTCGCCATATTTATGCCGCCATCTTGTATATTCATTGTGACAAAAAATACTTGATATTTTCCCCCAAAAACCCCGAAATTTTGGGTCGCTTCGGATCATAAAGGTAACATTCATCAGCCATTTTGAGTAGTACTTTGAAACAAATGTAAAGGCGAAAACTGCATTGGAATATGAAACGTCTAAAAATATATTATAAAAAGTAATGAATTAGTGAATATTTAAGAAATGGCAAGAATCGTAAAATAGATGAAAAAAGTGCAGTATTGGGAAGGATTGAACCCGAGCCCTTTCGGTCGTGAATCTATGTATATACGCGTGCCCGCGGCGCGGCGTGGCGTTGAATTGACTTAGTATTCAATTCTGGCATGAAGAAGCGTTCAGTAGCCGTAGTGCAGCAATTTATTAATCATTTATAAAATTTTGGTATATTATGCTGCGTGGCAGTGTAGTGTAGTAGAAAAGTTTCAGAACTGTGCGATATGTTATTATTGATATATTTTTTTATATGTTTTGGGACGCCAATGTAGTAGAATGCAGAATTAGATATCGCTCAAAAACAATAAGGATCTTCCTTTACCTAAAAGCAATGTTTCTGCCTAATCTTACGTTGTTTGAGTATTTTGTGGACACAGGGTGTCCACAAAAAACGCTGTATACGGACAGTTGGACGGACGGACGGATGGAGATTTTGTGTGGATTTAAAATTTGATGATGAACTATTATGGTACCAAGCAGTGGTACCAAAATTTTTGCTTTTATTATCAAATATAATATAAATTTCTGCTTTCGCAGCGAAAAATGGTATAATAATAATATGATCCGAACTTAAAATAACTGTTTGCGTCCTTGCATGCGTTTAACTAATTTGTCATTTATTTAGAATTAACTAAATATCATAGTAGTCAATTTTACGTGAACACGCTGTACAGTGTACATATCAAGTTGTGTAATATTATTGCAGTTTTATATTTATGTAGGTAATAGCACATTTTTATATTTTAATGAATGTCCCGCTCAGAATCATTGATCTACTATTTTCATACCCACTTATAGAAAGTAAAGTTGAAGTTGAAAGTCAAAACTTGTCCGCTATTATTACCTGTAGTAGGTGTGGCCCACTGACCGGCGACTTCAATACTCTCGTTCCTTTTAGTTCATGGTACACTGTTACAGTTTTGATTTTACTTTCTGTGACTTAAAAACCTACAAATAAATGATTACTTAATGGACACTCGCGACATTTAACTAATATGTAATATAAAAGTGAAAATAATACAAGCAGGTGTTTTACGTCGGTATTTCTATAATAGATCTTTCCAAATTTTTTTATGATATGATAAGTATTATCAAAGGCGTGCAGTGACATTTCAAATAAGGGAAGCATTTCTTAAAAACCTACCCAGTAGTGTTCCACAATTTACATAATAATAGTGACATCATCCCAAATTAAACCAATACACAAAGTGATTTTAAACAAATGTCGTATTTGGCTCTTAAAAGATCTTTAAAGTTTCAACAATAGGTATTTTCAATATGTTTCTATTTTTATCAACCACTTCATGCTGACTTGGGTATATTTAACTAAAACCATTCTATATCATATTATTTATATCCATGACATGTTCGTTTGTGGTCGCATTTACTCGGACATTTACAATACCATACTTGACAACGTTTGACAAGGACTTTTGTCAAACGTTGTCAAGACATGTATGCTCATAATAAATTATGATGTGAGATGGCTATTAATACAATAAATAAGTTGGTTCCAGTTTTTGACCAGCGACAAAACAGGTTATATTTATTAAATTTACGAAATTTCAGTATATTTATAGAAATCCTTTATTTCGATCTATCTATTACATTTAGAAACTCCTCCTCAACATGATAGGGGTCTCACTCCGACTTTCGAACTTCCTATTAATAGAAAACCGTGCATTTAATCGAAAAATGATTTTTGTAAAAATCTTCCTTACTTCTTTCTCTACATTTAATTCTGGGCATATATTGAGTTATATCTTAAAATAAAAAAGTAACTCGATACAGACTTATACCCTGCATTTCGAGTAAATTCCGGGAAAAATTTCAATGCTTTTTTAGGATTTTTTTTTGAATTTTCAATCCTCGCAATTCCCAATCAATTTGCGGTCATTTTACATGAGAATACGACATCAGTTTTTGTATGTTCGCGAGTTGCATAGGCCACTTTTATTTTGCATATTTGGAACGTCCTGATCTCCAACTAGAATTGAATCATATTTAAACGTTTTAAATAAAAACGATATGAAAAGAACGTAATGTATTTTAATTTGAAAGCTTATAATTTTGACTTCTAAATGATACAACTAAACATTATTTGTTGATGGGATTACAATTATTTAACTACACAATAATTGCACTAATAAATATTCGAAACTTCTAAAGTTCAAAACATCAATAATACATTGTATTTCAAGTTTTTTGAGATCAATAATGATATTTTGACCTTTCGAATATTCTGTCAACGCAATGTTTCTCGGCGTCTCGAAACCTATGCTGTCATCACCAATGACGCGATTTGAACATAGAAATGTAGTCTCCAAAGCGTGCATTAAGTAGCTTTTAAATAATTTGGATTACTTTTCATGCCTACTACAAAGAAATAATAAACATATATTATAATTTTATATTTACTTATTTTTAAACAACTTCTAATACATCTTATTCCTATACATATAATACCTATACATATAATTCCTATACATATAATTATACCTACTATACATATAATTATATTTTAGTATAATAGTAATAGTCGTCTGTTACTATAACTACAAAACATACGTACTACAAAGAGATAAATGCATAATTTCATTTTTACCAGCAAATAAATTAGTAACTGCTGTCTACTATATGGACGTATCTAAGTTTTTATTCTGCACAGCACTGGTGGATGGCACATCTTCATCACTAGATGAATCTTTCTTAGTATTCCGAAATTCTGTCATATACTCGAAGCCAAAAGAACGTCTGGGAGCTCTGTCAATGTCCTCCACTTTCATATATGCAAACGACTCCACGTTAAAATTTAAGCTAAATCCTGCTTTGGTTATTTTGAAGCCATTTACAGAAAGCATTAAAGCCGCGTGAATATAAGAGGGCTTATTAACTTTTTCCACTTAGCCGGCTGTATGACCCTACCGTGTAACATTTCAAATGTTAAAATGGAAAAAGCATGTGGCTGAATTAAAAAGCATGTGGCTGAATTTCTTCATTATATTCCTAGATTGGAAAAAATTACCTTTCAGAATTTAGCATTTATTTTTTAGCAAGCTACGTACACAAAACCAAGTGATAAATAGATTTTTCAGTAAAAAAGTTAGAGGACCTTGAACTTAACCAAAAATCAGATGCAACACATTTTTGGAACGGAATCTGGGTATATTGATAAAATACTAATCGCTAAGACTAAAAATGGCTGTTTATCTGTTATATACTCTGTAAAAAAACCACCACACCAAACTAAACTAATTTGGTAACCATAAGTATACCAAGACCCGCGTATGTACTGTTAAGCTACAAATTATTCCTGCGCAAGTCTATTTCTATAATTTCATCATTTCCATATTATATTGGTTTAACCTAACATAACTGTAACCTCCTGTCATTGTGACCTCGCTGTTTAGCAAATTCTTTGCTGTTTCACTCGTATGCATTTATTTAAGTCTCCGGATGGTGTTATAATGTAATTAACATGTTTCTTGTTTTATTTAGCTGGCTGTGTTTGCTCTTGTGGCTGTCACTTTTGCCCAAGATTACGATGATTATGAACCGAGAGCGAGGCCTGCACCATCTCGTGTTCAACCTGGTTATTCTGGTCCAACAGCCCCTAAGCCCGCTCCAGTAGCAATTTTGAAACAAATCAACAGGTAACCGATTATAAATGCTCTTTAATAAGCTGTTATAAATGTTATTACGTAAAGAGTATAGGTATGTTAATGTTACAATTATATAAAAGTTGCTCGAGATCGAGAATATAATGAATCTTTGTACAAGCAAGTCGGTATGCATACGTTTATACTCGTATAGGTACTACTATTTTGCATAAATCACTGCACATTCGGTATCTCATATACTCCTGGGCTTCAAGGAGAATCGATTTCGTGGCATTCGTTCTTCAACGTTATTCGAAATGCCAAGGAACCGATTATTTTACAAAAAATGGTCCAAATAGAATGTTGTTTGAGTTTAGAAAAAAAGGCTTCAGAAAAAAAGGCAAAAAAATGGTGTGTTAATTTACGAGCAATGCGAGACATACTGCGTTTGTAACCCCTATAAAACCAAAACAACACTAGGCTCAATAACAAAACAACAAATAGACTAGGCTCGTACAGAACACCTGTGCGGTTTGGTCAATGGCCGACGTCTTTCAAAAATATTCAATTCAATAAATCTGATTGAAGTCATAGTATCTAGTTTGATATTAATTCAGGTTGTAGTTAGTAGTTTACAATAAGTACTATAATATGAATATAATCGTCAGACAGCACGAAAGTGCTGGGAAATTCGTCAGTTACCCGCAAAAGCCCCCGTGCCTAATGCTCTTGAGCGTTGCGCTATACTCCAGAGGCCCGACTGACGGAGTTTACACAATTTTTATGCCGTCTGACGATTATTTTCATGTTATGTGAGTCACAAATCATCACCCTAAGCAGTTTCATATTGGATAATATGACTTTATTTTCATAATTTTGCGACAACCACCTATGCATAGCTGACGACCATTCCACCCGCATACCGGCGTCTGACGATTCTTTTATAAAATATACGTAGTTAATTTGCAAAATGAACAATTTTCAGCTTTTTAATTCCTTTATAAAAGTAGTATGTCGATTTGAGTTATATGATATATTATATTTCTTATAAATCATGTTAGACTAAATAATAAACGGAAACGTCTATTAGAGATATTAATTACACAAGCTATGTACAAATTTATAGGAATTTACAAATAAAATAAATTATCGATAAAACGTAGACAATGTATTTATAATATTATGTGATCGTATGTTATAGGCATAACGAAGATGGATCATACACATACGGGTACGAAGGCGGAGACGGTTCCTTTAAAATTGAAACAAAACTCCCAACTGGAGAAGTAAAAGGTAAATACGGATACGTTGACGATACAGGAAAATTACGCGTAGTAGAATACGGAGCTACCAAATATGGGTTCGCGCCGTCTGGTGAAGGGATAACCGTACCGCCACCAACCTTGGTTGATGAAACCTTGACGGACGACAATCAGAATCAAGACTTGTACGAACCCGAACCTCCACGAGCAGCACCATCAAGACCAGCCCCCAGACCCAGGCCACAACCACAAGCTCAACCACAACCCTCATTCGATTATTCTCCAGCGCAACAATTCGAACCAGCTCAGTCAGCCCCTGCTCCATCACCTCGTCCTCAAATCCCCGGTATGTAAAATATGCTTATTATAATTGACTCTTACGTACTTTAGGTTCTCCATTAACATCAAAATAGCATTAGCATGTAGCTATTTGCAATTTCACTAGCAACGGTTATACCTACCCATTATATTTTGCCAATTTCAAATTAATTATTCTAAATTATTAGAGATATCTATGTCTGTAATTTTGCTGTCTGAGATTGCGTGTAAATTTTACTTGTGTTTTTTACTGCAATTCTATCATTTTGTCAATATGACACATTTGTCTCGATTTTCAGTTGTGTAGTTTCTACAATATCCGTTCTACAATAACCATAGAGTGCAAGCCATTTCCTGCCTAGAATTTGTACGCCAATAAGGTTTTTATAACAAATTCATTATTTGAATTGCTCGTGCCAATTAGAAGCAAAAAATACCTTCCAGATTCGTCCGTGCGAGGTTTTACAATTAATGAACGTCAATTAAAAGTAGAGTAGTTGATCAAAATGACTTCCATTTTGTTGGAGACCCAAATGACAGCGGTAAAATTGAACGTCTAAGTCGAATTAAGTAATTTTCTCGTTTCGTTGCATGTATTTTATATCTGGATTAATCCGTCCCTAGTATATACTGGAGTGGTATAAACTTTATTTTGATAAAATCATATGAGACAAATTCTACAGGTACCTATATCAGATGAACTAGCAAGCCAGGAAATAGTCCTACCATGACCAATCCATCTACCAGGATAATTATTCATATCCAACTAGTCATGAACATTTCGTTCATAATGGGCTAGACAGCCGTCTATCTGAAACCAAGCCCTCTGCTTTGCACCCAGAGGAACATTATCCCCAAATAGATATTGGTATTGATAGAAATAAATTGCCGTTCAGATGATGGGGTAGGATGTAACGCCTAATGAGAGAATTATTTTCCCAGCCAAATATTCACACTAAGATCCTGCTGAAAATTTCCTGTCTCTTCAAGTAAAGAAAACCTCATCAGATCATACTATTTGTGTAAAAAAATAGTGGGACATCATGAATAGAATTCAAAATTCAGTGACAAAAATATCAATGACGTTCACGGTCTCCTATATCGCAATTCTGGAAATTCGAAGTGTTCTCTAAACTCTTCGAAGACTGGTGATGCAACCAGCTTTCGAAGAGAATGTCCATCAAATTCACACAAGATTCTACATCCTCCCACATTATTATTATTTCTGTTTATATCCCTGTTTTGTCGTACTGTAATAAACGTTGATGAGTTGGCAGGAAAAGGCTTAGATCGTCCCCTGTTGGAGCTGCCGTATTCCGATTTGGAAGTTCATACATAAAATGGAATAACAATCTATCTTAACACGAATAATTTATTGGTACATGTTAAATGCACCGTTTAGTCTTAAAATAAGACTGGTGAAGTCCTTATTAACATAACTGAAATACTCTATATAGAGAATCCGAAAGGGTTTGATAGATTCTTCTCTCGTACAACTTAAATATTAAAAAAATAGTAGACATATCCAATAAAATACTTTTGCAAAACATGATCTGCAAACAAAACTATGCATTCTGTATATATTTATATATACATTCTGTATACATTATATATTTTTCTTACATTCTGATATACATTTTTTACTATTAGCACCAAAACCATAATCAGTTAGATAACTCTCAATGGAATTGTTTAAATATTTTTTAAACATATATAAAATATAAGTTTTTGGAAAAAAAACATAATATATATAATATATATATATATATATATATATATATATATATATATATATATATATATATATATATATATATATATATATATATATATATATATATATATATATATATATATATATATATATATATATATATATATATATATATATATATATATATATATATATGTATATATATATATATATATATATATATATATATATATATATATATATATATATATATATATATATATATATATATATATATATATATATATATATATATGTCATATATATGTCATACCAAGTAATAGAATTAGGGAGATATATAGATGGTGGACTTTGCACAGATAGCAATATATTTTTTTATTATGGTTAGCGACATTAATGTTTGAAATCGCCCTAATGATCCGTATCCAGCATTATGCAATAAATTCCTAAAAAAAATCATGGCCGCTGCATTCTCTATACTTTTCTATAACTCGTTTTCTTCCAGGCGCTGCACCAGCACCAGTTCAACATCACTTTGATTTTGGGCCCCCAGCTCGCTCCACTAAATCCTTCACTTCAGCTCCAAGGCCAAGGCCAAGACCAGCTCCGGCATCTTTCGCTCAACCTGCTCCGATCCAAGAAGAATATGAATCCGCCCCAGCACCAAGACCTGCTCCAAGGATTACTTATGATGAACCTGCTCCATCGCCATCAAGGCCATCCGCACCTCAATTTTCTCCAGCACCTAGGCAATCTGCGCCAAGGCCAGCGCCACAACAATTTGCTCCAGCACCTAGACCATCTTCATATTCTCCTGCACCTAGACCCGCTGCACCAGCTGGTCGTGGAGGTATTTTAGATCAATTGAGCAGGGACTATGCTCTTCCATCAGATGGTGCAGCTCCTCTGCATGATATTAGCTTTGGCTACTACTAAATGTAATGCGCAGGAAAATTGGAGTGATAATAATAGCTTTAAAAATCCTACACCTCTTATAATCTGTACTTACCAGACATTGTAACAATTCTTCTTACATCTTTATATTTTCTATATTTATGTACATATACTATTTTCTCTTTTCCTGTTTTTTTATGTATTTCTCTCTTTATTTATTTGTAGCTAAATTTCTTGCACGCTTGCGATTATACTTTACAAGTTTTCCAACGTTCTCAACTTCTCACTATAATTTTGACAAAGTAGTTGATACTAACGCTTTTAGTCAGTTATTTTCAGTTATTTTAATCAGTTGTTTTCAATAACTATATTGTCTATTTATATTTATAACATTATTATCTCTGACTGTTATTCTTACACCTTCTATTTCCATCTCTACCTAGACATCTACTTTTACTTTCTCTTTCTGCTATTACTAAATCTTATACCATTTCTACTACTATTTTCTATATTTCCTTGTCACTAATTTAACTTTTCTCTCTGTTTTAACTTCCTTCCCTATCTTACTATAACCCCTTGTTTATTTTTTCGTTCCTTACCTAACTTACCATAACTTTTAAAATATCCTTAATACCTAATAACTTTCTTGCGTCACTTATCTACAATAATTATTCTAGTTTCTTCTATTATCCCCTACTGATATTTTTATATCTCTGGCAAAAACAGATTATAAGGTAAAAGTAATCACCAAATTAGTAGTCATATTTCACTTTTTTACTTTATCTTATATTCTGTTGTTATATATTTTAACAGTTTTGCTAAAATATCCACAATGTTTGTACTTCTCTTTCTTTCCTACCTCTCTCTTTTTGTATATCTATCTTTTTCTGTATCTCTCTTTTTCTACATCTCTCTTTTGTCTTCTCCTCACTTTTTCTCTTTACTTACCTAATTATTGCATGCCTATGATCACATCTAGTTACCTATCTGTTCTTATACTGGAACTAATTTAGAAACTTTAGAAAATTTATAACTTAAAATAGCACATAATTTCTGCCCTTCCTCTTATATATGCGCCTTTAGAAAAAACTTAAGGGGACAAGACAATATTTGTTTAATCGAGAATTTTTTAAATTGTGTATTTAAATCCAAAATCAAAACCAAAATCCAAATCCAAATCCAAAACCAAAATCTCAATATATGTACTTGTTAGATTGAGAAGTTATGATATAAATTAGGCTTAAATAACATTACAAGTTTATAAATATGTACCTGACTCGTATAATATATTTACGTGAGATACATAAATAGAAAGATACTAAATAGAAAGAACACACTAATTTTTACCTATTCCATTAAAGAACTCAATATTTACGCACCTAGTGTCAAAACAAGATACGTAAAAGTTACAATCACAAAAATATTATTGTTTTGTACAAATAGAAACTCTCTTGGGTTTAATTATCGCTGATTGTAATTTATCACAAATTAAGATTCCTTTATATTGCATATATTAAAATAATATACTGTTAGATACTTATCAAGTTAATCAAGTAAAATACTCTGAATTGTTAAAACTATGTAGTTTATAGGATAACGTACTTTCTTGTATCTTAATGTTGCTTTGATATCTTTGTTATAAAATGTTATACAAACTATGTATCTGTATATTACATACTTCTTCTGTAATCTATATTTGTGTCCTACATCTACCTGATTGTGTTATTATTTTTTAACTTCAAACAGTTATATCAATGATTTTCACTGTAGTCTCATCCCTCTTTATATCTATGTATCTTAACATCTTAACATCTTTATTATAAAATCTATATAATTTATATATTTTCTGCATGTTTTTTTAAACGTCTATATCTCTATATCTGCATCTATTTCTATCTGCATCTATCTATTATATTCTATCTATTTTCTGTGCTTTCCTATTTCCTTACTCAATGGTGCTTTCTATATTTTCTTACTTCAAATTATTACTACCTATCTATAGTTAAACTATTTAGAAATATGGCCTTGGTACTTTTGATATTTCAAATTATTATTATCGCTCTAAAAGGAACCTTTAATTCTTAATTTTTGGGTAAGCTAGTCCTGGATCTGATATGACACATTCTAGCAGTATTGTTGCTGTTTTTTAACCATCCAGTGAGATTACTACTTTCTAGGTAATAAAGCTATTTCTGACTGTATATAAATACTTAACCAATAAATATTAATAGCCATTATTACAAACATAATTTAAATGTTATTTTATTTTGTTAAGGCGTGTTATTATATTTTGTGATAAGAATGTGTAGGTTATCAATTTATGTTTAATTTTGTATACATTGTTTTGAAAAATTCGGTTTTCATACTATTTATAACTAAATAAAAGTCGTCAACGTATGTTTTTTTTTATCATTATGATCTTACCTTGGCTTTAGCTAGCTACAGATAAATATCTATAATTATCAGTTGATTAATATTGGTATAATTAGAAAATATATATATAACGATTTGCGTTGGGTATATACACCAAGCAAACAGTTTTCAAAACCAAAAAAGTTCCCAAGTTGGAAATGGTAACAAAGTGGCAACACGCATTGCGGTGGTTTTAGGCGTTTTCTTCAGAAACCATTGGTCGCACAGAAAACTCTATACTTCAATGTTCAAAAATGTATCGTATAAAATTTCAACTCTTCTTTTTTATTTAATTTTTTCTAATGAATATCGAGCAATAAGCGATTGAAGAAGGTGGAATGAAAATAGGTTGCGTAGCTACCCAGAACGAACACTGGTCGCATATGTCCCAGTAGATACACGAGTAATTGTGACTTTTACTAATCTACGCTGAAAGCAATCTCTTATTTCGAACGCTCGTTGCTGGGAATGGATTAGAAGAAATTAAATTAGCATCACAAACTGTTTTTACAAAATTTTTTTAGGACAATTCAATTCATATATAAAAAATTGCATATGCAAAATGCAATTGTCGCTTTGACAACGACAAAACTTACCTGCAACTTTCACAGTGACAATTCAACTCATCGTTTTTTACCAATGTAATTCAGCCTATGCAATTGCATATTACACTGACAATTCAACTCATCGTTTAAAATTAACATTCTCGTTTCATTGAATTTCTGAATACAACTCGTGCTCTTAGTTTTGCTTCAATATGTGTCATTCATTAATTACTCGTTGTTGCTGCTTTTGGAAAATAATTACTTCCGCTTCGCGCTCGTAATTATTTTCGTCAAGGCAGCAACGCATATTCAGAATGACAAATATTGTCGGTAAAATCCAGAGCACTTGTGGTATTATATACGACAATATTTACGTCAAATGAGATGCTAATTGAAAAAATATTTATTATAATGCTCAAAGCCAATGCTAATTGTATTTAAAATAATGATCATTTAAATACCCCCTGTTTAGAAACCACTTCCTTGACTAGAATAATATTTTGACTAATATCGACAAAGTAAATTTATTCATACAGAAGGAAAATATGAATTTGTCTACAACTACTGTAAAATTATTTAAATCATTAATGAAGTATATAAAGTAAAAACGGGCCGTGCGACTCGGACTTGCGCACGAGGGTTCCGTACCATTATCTATAAAAACGACAAAAAAATCATGTCTGTTGTATGGGAGCCCCACTTATGGGTACTGACTTAGATTAAGTACCTACTTAAGATAATAATTAATTTCGTCCGACCGGCGACTCCGGCATTTATTAACATACAGATTCAGGTCTAAGTCCATTTGTTGTATGGGAGTCCCCTTAAATATTTATCCGACCGGCGACTCCGGCATTTATTAGCATACAGATTCAGGTCTAAGTCCATTTGTTGTATGGGAGTCCGCTTAAATATTTATTTTATTCTGTTTTTTAGTATTTGTTGTTATAGTGATAAACGAGTAAAGTAACGCAGTAGTAGAATTTCATTTTTTGAAGGAAATGTATAGAGATACCGAAGTAACTCTTCAGAGTAGCGAGATTTTTAAAAGATGATACATACATACCAATAATAGACTCTCTAATTTGAAATATAGAATTACGTAGCAAAAAATATGAAGAAGTAATCGAAATGTTCGGGTTTTCAAAAAATATTTGTGATGAGTGAGGTTAAAATTGCAAAGGAATGCAAAATTTCACCAAAAAGACATTAGGAAGAGGAATAACTAGTTGCGAATATCAACACTTCAAGGCATATTTGGGATTAGATATTGAAACACTACGCAAAAAGGAAAAACAAATGAGGGAAAAAGAAAACGATGAACAAGAGAAATCTACTCTTGCAAATGAAGATGAACTTATAGAAGAAAAATACTTCATTGCAAACAATGTACTTTATACTTATATGTTCAACCAAAAAAAAATTTGGTGTTTCACATATTGAAATCATAATGAGATTTTTTATTGTCTATGATAGTCACCAATGACAGCATTCATTTTCAAAATTAAAATTAATGAAAAGTGAAATAATAAATCGCATGTCTCAATCACGCTTAAATAATTTAATTTTGGTGAGTATTGAAAATGACATTTTACAGACTATTTATTAACTCTGACGACATAATTCATGATTTCGCCACCTTGGAATGTAGAAAACGACCTCTCTAGATTACTCTACAATAAAATTATACACAACGTAATGTAATTTATATTTAATAACACATTACTGGCACTATATAAGCTAAATTACTGGCACTATTAAGCTACTTTTTTGTTTGCAAAAACATTATAGAAGGGGAGGGCTACATTTGCATATGGGTCCAGGGCCTGAGGAATGCTTAAGACGTCACTGATTTGATGTCTGTTGACGTGCATAATATATACGCACAAAAATAGTTATTTGTGTACCAATGCATTATAGTTGAACTTTCATTAACTTGCATTATATATAGTTGGACTTGTAATCAATGCATTATAGTTGAATAGTTGAACACAAATAAACCACATGAGTGATACAAAGAAACTTTTATGTTTTGTTCGAAATCGAGAAATCGTTAAATTAAAAAAACGTATAAATCGGTAATTCGATAAATAATAGTAATTCGGTAATTCAAGGATAGATGGCACAGAAGGTGAGAAGGCGAAACGGTTTTACTCCGCAACCTAGCTGTTGCGGAGTAAAACTAACACTAGCGTGTTAAAGACGAGTGGAGACGCGCCATCTGATGTACATGCATCAGTTCATATTAAACAAGCTGCCGCACAGTCTGTGTTAACGGAATGTAACAAAGTGCAAATTTCACAAGCAACTTGTTACCATATTTTACATATATTACCGTTTCAATTTGAAATAAATATTAACCGCTGCGATTCAGTAGATATTCCAATTGTTAAGTCTAAAACTCAGTTTAAATGAGGCTCCGAAACCAAGCCGCGTTTAAAACTACGAATCACGGCATATTTTTTCGTTAGCAAAGACGCTGTCCCATAATGGTCGAGAATCGCTTGACCACCAATCCGCCGAAATTCTGCGTTACAGGTCCCAATACGACATGGCAGCCCAGTTAATGCGGCAGCCCACTGCGAACATCAGGAAGCTGTTTGAGACTCGAATAAAATTCAGTGAATGACACCGATTCGTAGCAACAAGTAGTTGGTGAGACAGTAGAAATTTAATTAAAAGTGACAGTATAATAAATGTAGGAGTTAATATTTCTGGACTCTGGACTGGAAAACATTTTGCTAATATTTGAACTTTTGTTGTCATTTTTAACATAGTGGATATTTCCGTAAAAGTAGAACTTGTAATATTATTCCGTATTTTATGACATTAAAGACATTTTGCTACTACTTGCAACTTATGTATGTAAATAAAAATATGTAGACATATGTACATATAGCTAGATAGTAGAAACTATTGGCCTTGAAAAGTGGGTAAATGGAATAAAATGTTAAAACAATAGAGTTGTCTCACTGTATAAGATAGTATTCCCTATTCCCTGTTAATCATGTGACCTCTCGATATTCCAGTTTACAACTCGAAGCTATCTGAGGGGCCCCCTTCGTGCCGTATTTGGGGTAACGTGGTAACTGTACACCACAAAACACAGTTTGTCGTCCGATATATTACCGCTAAGGTAAGTCAAAACGTGCAAGTTTGTATAACATTAAATTGGCGAATATTTCAAAATACGTTCAGTTTGTGAGGCGCACCATCTCTCCTATCACGACAAGAATGGATGGTTCACTTATTTTTGAAGTGAGATGCCCATTAACATTTCTAAGAAATCAAAATTAAATCTAAGAAAACTTCCAAAATAAGTCATCGTCAGAAGAAATGCTAGAAGCACCAACGTATATTGGATGACTCTTCAGATGTCAGATGATGTGGATGACGATGACGATGCTTGCATTGGTTGTGGCGAAACATATTCCCAAACCACAAAATTTGAAAACTGGGTTAATTGCTTACGTTGTGTAGAAATGTGAAAACTTTTACCACGATTGTGGTATTGCATATAAACAAAGTGATGTTTTGGACGAAGTACCTTCTATTCTCAGTTGTGCCAACATTGTAGATGGTTTTTTGATCATGACTTATTTTTTAACTGTATTTGTTAACAGTTTTTTTAACTATTTAAGTTTTAACTGTATTTTTTTACAGTTATTTTTATAACTGTAAATTTAACTTTATCATAAATTTTAGTTATTTAATACTCGTTCTTAAATTAATAAAGATTTGTTTAAAAAATAAACAACATGTTTTAATGCAACATACCAAATTGATAATAAAAAAATTTAAACTTGGGCCAACAATACTCAAATTACTCTATGTGAAAAAGATTACAATGCTATAATTATTATAATACCTCATGTTTAAATAACCTAGGAGCAGTGCTTTATACTGTCATTTCTTAGAACCCTAAGGGTATGTAGGTTGAGATTAATTTTTATGCCTTAAATATTAAGGAATTAATTAGAAGGTGATACAAGGAGAAATGTACTTCTCGAAAAATCTACTTAAATCATTAAATAACATTTGAATTAACAAATACCAAGGCACCAATAACATGTTC
>CAXKVY010018569.1:0-65000 GCA_964058915.1 Tetropium fuscum | reverse complement strand
TCTTTATATATATATATATATATATATATATATATATATATATATATATATATATATATATATATATATATATATATATATATATATTTTATATATATATATATATATATATATATATATATATATATATATATATATATATATATATATATATATATATATATATATATATATATATATATATATATATATATATATATATATATATATATATATATATATATATATATATATATATATATATATATATATATATATATATATATATATATATATATATATATATATATATATATATATATATATATATATATATATATATATATATATATATGACAATGAAATTGACAATGATTTGAGACAATCCAAAGGATAAAATTGTTCCAAATGAAAGGTCAGGGATTTACGAAATTAGCTGTAATGATTGTGATCGAAAATATGTTGGACAAACAAGACGATCAATTAACACCAGATTTAAAGAGCATATGGCTCATCTAAAATATTGAAGAACAGATAAGTCTAGTGTTGCACAACATGCTTTTGACAACAATCATATAATATATATTAGTAATTTAAGATTAGTTAGAAATGTGACCAATAATAGACAGTTGGATGCATTTGATAGCATAGAAATTGTAAAATGTAATAGTAGTACGAATAGCGACAAGGGATCTATACCGTATAGCCCGCTTTACGCGTTGCTTAGCAACCGATGATTGAACCGTGATTAGTCACGCGTAAATTTCACGGTGATATCATACCGTAGCTCGCTTTACGCGTTGCTTAGTAACCGATCATTGAAGCGTGATTAGTCACGCGTAAATTTCACGGTGATATCATTAGTGACGTCACCATGAAAATAGTATAAATATGGTAGATTTTGTAGTTTAAGATTAGTTTTAATCGTCTCCGGATGATGCCAACTTGGTTGACGAAACGCGCGTCGAGCGAAGTGAAAGTGTTTTGGTGTTTGTGGAAACTACTCCGAGTGTTACAGTTACATCAAAGGTTCCAGCCCTATCCAGTAGTACACACTCTCCAATAAAAAAATGTTTTTTAAAATTTATTTATAAATGACTGAGTTCTGAGGTAACGAATATAAAAAAACTATACAGTCGAATTGAGGACCTCCTCCTTTTTTAAATCGGTTAAAAAATATCCAAAAGAAAATATCCAAAATATAACAATAGAATCATACATCTGGGGCTACATGTTTTAATTTTACTCTCATATTTTCGTTCCGTAAGCACAGTAACAAGTTTTAATTACCTACGATTTAATTAGATTACCTAATTAGATTACCTACTGTGTCTATTTTTGACATTTTAAAGTATCTACGGAGCAGTAATCCGAGGAAGTAAATACTAGATACCAATTTATAGATATCAGGCAACACACTTATTAACATTACTGCGTTGAGTTAGTATATTAAAAACAATGAACGCAGACATTCAGAATTAATTTATGCTTGAATATATTAAAAGTTTCTTACCGAGTCTTCTACATGCGGAAAAGGAAACTTATTATTAAATTCACCATTATAATTAATACAAGCAATATTGAATTTATTTCACTAGGTAGATATATTATTGTTCATTTAAAATTATTCATAATATTATTCATAATATTCATGTTCAATATTACATTTAAAAGATAAGCAACTTTATTTACAATCATAATTTTTATTCATTATATACCTAGACGCATGTTATATACTACCTAGGTACCTACCTATAATGTACAGATAAACATACGCAAAAGACATAATCCATTTCATAACAATTTATGAAAATGTATACATGCAGCGGAACCGTACGTGTAGCAGCTGATAATTATTAATTACCTACTTTAACACCGTTAAATAACTGAAACATAAATGACAAAAACAGATACCGTCTTAGTTATAAGCAATAACTAATAACTAATCTTCTTTAATTTCCTGTAGTTGATTCTGTTGGTAACTATAGATGAATAATTCAACAAACAAATCATTGACATGATGAAATTTAATAATTATGGTTATGATAATTCCACTAAAGTCAAACTTTTTAGTACCTAACAATTTAAAGCTGTAGTTTCATTTTCCTTTCCGGTTATGTGACTAGTTAAGAAATATTATTAAAAATGCCGTCCGAAACTCGAGAACAAAAAGAACTGACAAAAACTGGATTATGTGTATTAATTATTAATAGATAAGAAAGAATTTATTGGTGGTATAGCCAGGTAGGTCTCTAAGGAAGTACTAGTAGAAAAGGGCGAAAGATTATGTGTATGAAAATAAGCTTGTCATAACATAAGTTTGTTAGGACAATTAGAAAATATGGTAATCACCACATTGAATCATAAATTATTAATATGCAAATGAGATCGAATGTTAAGCCGAATAGAAGATCAATAAAATCGTAAATATGGTCACCCATATTCTTTTTAATTTAATTATTGCGAATTTAAAATCTATTACATATGTAGCAAAAAATAAATATGTTAAAACAAAGATAGATTAACAGCTGTAGAGAAATCATCCTTGGACGACCCCCTATGGACCCTATTTGTTTCATTCTAGTTTTCATCTATTTGCTCTCTTAGGTCTAATGGCCACTGTCGTTGGAGTTTTCATCTGACGTTTGGTGAGATACTCATTTCAGTTACCTACGTGTCTATTCTCATATCCTAGTTATTGGTGGTGTAGAGTCGAAAATATTTTTATTCTTCTGCGACAAATGGGATTTTAAAATCAATGTGGTGTGATATTTGAGACGTAGCAAGGCGCGTTGGCTATAGAGCGGAGCACTTTAGTTTGTAATATTTGGATTATTTTAGTATTTGTTGGCTTGGCACATCTCGGCTTGGCACATCCCCACTGTTGAAATTCGTACGTCCATATTGGTTTAATTATGCATTTGTATAGTAACAGTTTATTTTCTATAGAAAGTTTAAATTTCGACCTAGAAGCGATGATACCTGAAGTATTTTCTCAAGTTTAACTCTTGGTTGTAGTTTTGTCTTAATATGGTTCTTCCAAGTTAGTTTCTGATCTAAATAGATACTAGATACTTTATTTATAGGTACTAGGTACTTTATTTCAGTTTGGATGGCTGGACAGTTTGTGTGCCCGGTTGGAAATGTAGTGTGCAGATAGATTTTGTCTGTTTGATTTTAATGCGCTATTTGCCGAAGCATTTTTGCAGGCTATCTAATTGTTGTTTTTGTTGTGATGCTAGCGTTGGATCACTATTAGTCGCTAGTAAAGTTGTGTCATTCGCAAATGCTACTATTGTGATATTGTTTGTTGTTGGTAGGTCCGTAGTATATAGGTAGAGTAATTGGCCGGCCCCAGCACGCTCCCTTGTGGTATCTATAAAATGAAACAAAAGTATTTACACAGAAAAAAACACTTAAGAATACTGGAATTGGAATAGAGGAATATTAGCATATATTTTTAGTCAGTATATGGCGAATCAGCAACTTATAACATTAATAATATCAATATGAATGAAGGGATGATACAGCAAACATTAAATATAAATAAAATTTCTATACAGGACATAAAAGACTGACAAAAAAAATAAACACACAAAAAATTTGAGGGAACCGATCTCGAAAATACTGAATACAATTTTTTTAATTATTTTGTTTTTAGTATCACAAGAATTCAACTGATAAAATTCCAAAAAAATATAAACCGAATTAAATAAGTACATGAGAGAAAGTGATGTCGAAATGTCACAATTACAGACTTCCAAACTACGAATTCAAACTACGTCTTCATTTAGACACGGATATTTAATAAATACGTTCTTTCTAAATATGTAGAAAATGTGATAATTAGGTCTAAATTTTTATGATTATGTTTTCATTTATATTGCAAATTTTTTTCTTGTTGAATAAATACATCTATGCACGACTTATATTAATTAAAAATTTAAACATAGAAAACCAAGAGATTAAACGTTTTCGTGAGAAATTTCACAGCTAATTAAGGAACATTAATAAAGTAAGTTATAATATGAAGGAATTATATGAACCACTATATCAGAGTAGATTATTATTATAAATACCCACCTTTGATGGTGGCATATTTATATTACCTGGTACCTACTAGCTACATTCATTAATTACAATAACACGAGTATATATTATTAATTAATTGAGTATAGGACAACGACAACAATGTAGACACAAATAATACCGTTTGGAGGTTAAATAACACCGTGAAATAATATATTACCACACTTTTGCAGCAACTCTTTATGTATTACCAAATAAAACTGACTTGCATAAAAAATTGCCTGTTTTAAGCGATGTGAAAAATATTCAATAGCCTGTTGAAAGATAACAATCAAGATAGTGTGGCGTTTTTTTAATATAATAGCGAATGAAATACCACTTTATGTATAAAATATAGTAAAAGCTGTGTGAGAAAATTTCTACTTAATAACATGTTATTTTTTATTTTTGACATTTTTGTGCAAGTTATAAAATTGTTTACCGATATAATAAGAAATTAACATTATATTTAGCGATAATAATCCCTAAATATAATGCTAATCCTCTGTATCAGCATTAAAGTAGAAAATGTTAAAATACAGATGTACTTATAACGTACTAAAGTATTAAAGTACTAACAAGCCTCGTACTACTTTTGTTAGTTGTACAATCATGAGTTAAACAAAAATCATGGGTTAACTACGAGTCAAATTAAAATGTGTGTTGTTCAATACAATAGAGTGAGTTAATCCGAGACGTATCCATCTCAATTTCAGATAACTAATGTTGTCAACTACACCCCTTCAAAAAAGTATGTGTAGGCCAACGACCGGTAACTCTGACCTACACAATGTTTATCATGGGCGTAGACAAATTTTTTAGGGGGTTGAAATTAGAAGGTTTTTATATGCATATTTTCAACACCTCAGCTGATATTGAATGCAAGTTTCCACACCACTCATGAAGTATTGCTTTGAGCGCGTTACCATTTTTTAGTGGGTGGTCGCTAGTCGCCATATTTCCCACAAGAAACAAAAATAAACTTGTACAGAACAGCTAAGTAGCTGTGAAAAATAAACTTGAAAACGGAAAAATTAAATAAATATATATTCCAAAATAAAGCAACAAATTCTCAACAAAAATTTAAAACAATAAAATAAATATATATTCCAAAAGAAATATATAAATATTCCAAAATAGACCCAAAAAATATTCTCACCAAAAAATAAAAACAATGAAATAAATATACCTATATTCCAAAATAAAGCAAAAAATTCTCAACAAAAAATAAAAACAATAAGACACAGAAAATAAAACACCTATATTCCTAAATTAAGCAAAATAATCTCTACAAAAAATAAAAATACCTTAATACCTTACACCTTAATACCTTAATACTTACCTTAAAAACGTGTAAATAATACCACTATTTTCTGTCACTATTTAATAATATTATAATCACTAATATCACTATTTTCAGTTACCTTTCACTTCATCTTCACTGTCGCTATCACTATTTCCTATATTAACCACAATGGGTTCTATGGCTTGATCAACCGCCAAATCCATATCCCATATTATCTGTTCCACTTTCATCACGTGATTAATAGACTTCTGTCAATTTTCTGCTGTGACATTTTCTATTACTCCTCGAAGATGTTTTTCTACGTCAGCAAATACAAGTTCGATTCACTCTCGCCACTTCCCCTTTTACTTGCGCCCAAATCAATTCAATGAGGTCCAATTCACAGTGATGAGGAGGTAATCTCAGCAATGTGATTCCATGTATCAATGCCAGTTCACCCACTGCAAGTTTTTTTATTTATAGACATGTAGGTACCTTAGCAACTTGCAATAATTCCGCCTTCAAGTAATTTTCTTGGTAAGGAACGCTCTTTGTTAACCATTCTTGAATTCTTCTCTTTCTCCATGATTGCTGGGGTGTTTCTTCACATTTTCGGCAATGCGCATTATCTATAACCACGTCATTTCCTGAGTGCAAACGTTTAAGTACTCCGGCAAGCCATTTCTCGTATACTTCGGAATTAATTTCCTCGTAGTAGTCTTCGTGGTAAGAACACCGTGTATTCTTCGACTGAAATATCAATTCTCCAGTAGGCAGAAATCCACTACCGCTTCCAATATGCGTTATAATTAAACGGCGACCTTTTCCAGATAGCATTTTTAAATCAGTTATCCAGCCTTCAATCGCAACTTGCCATGCATATTTCACATTTCCATCCTGCCAGAATCTCTTCACAGTATGTCCTTCGTTGACTCAGTGTCTCGTTCTCGTTCTTGACTCAGTGATCTCAGTTGACTCGTCAGTGTAATAAATTCTCCGCCCTTTTGGTTCGAAACTGTTTTACTTTTCGAAGATAATCCATCCGCCAAACCACTATTTCATATCTTTCTATGAGAATACTCTTTCTGTCTACTTTTCCATACGTAAAATTCATGTCTTTCAAATTTTTTACCAGACTAGCCCTGCACATTTTAGGCATAATATAATTTTCACTAATACCTTGCAGCACCTTATCTAAAGTGCTGCAAGGTAAATGTGCGTTTAGTAATACAAGATTATCTCGGAAAACAAGATAGAATTACTAATTTCATAGAAAACTTCGCTGGAAAAGAGTTCCTAAAGTATTTTATTAGCCGCCATAACCTCTCCCATCGCCGGTAACAAATATAAGCCGTTCTAGACAGCATTGGTTTCAAGGGAGATTGTAATTGTTCCATATATTGCCATGTATGGAACATGACACCTTCAATCAAAAGTGGCACACATCAAAGGTGCCGATATATTTAATGTTTCATATAAGTGCTTGCTGAAATTCTACCATTTGTAGTTTACAAAGCAGAGTAGTTAAATGGTTCCCTATGATCCAAGTCAAGCCCCTAAGGTGATTCCAAGTGAAGAGGATGGTGATATAACCAGCGTTGTGCGAGCTCTTGACCCAAGCCTCCTAGATATGTTGAAGAATCAAAGGGGTCAGACAGAACCGAGAACTTTAAGAAATCGTGGAAAAATTTAATGTTGGATGTGCGTCCAATTTTCGTCAAATAACAGCATGAGCACAAAATTCTTGAAAAGCAACAAGACGAGCAAGCTTAAGCAAAAATATCTTGTAGTAAACAACCACAAATAAATAATAGGATGGAAAACACAGATGTTGATGATCAACCTAGCACAAGTTTCGGAAGAAGTACAAATACAGAAGAGTATCCTAAAACGATGAAAATATTGGCGACATTTGCAAAGGTGATTGGATTCTATGTCGGTCGTGGCTGAATTCAGTGCATCCAGTGCAAAAAGTAGATTTGAGGCACATAAATTAAGGGCATCAAGTAAGTCTCTTTCCTATATGTTGCAAAGGTGCAATGATAAAGATTAATGTTGCTAACCTAGGTACCAGTTTTTCAAGTTGAATACTTGCATTTCTAGTCTTTTTAATTTTAATTTCTGTTTCCTCTATATATCTATATTTTTGTATGTATTGTATAAAATACACAATAAAACGAGGAATACATTTTTGTTTTGTTTTTTAGAAGGATTTTTTTTTATTAATTGTAAGGTTCATGTACCTTTCATGATTTTTTTTTGCAGATTTGTAACATAATGACCGAGAGCTACCAGCTACAAGTTTTTATCGATTTTACTAAACATTTCGAAAATACACGAACTATAGGACAGTTTGATAGGTGCCAAGGTTGGAGCCAATTTCATACTACTTCGGCATATTGACCAATTCTGGTACAAATTCAAACTACATGCATTTTAAGGCCAGACCGAGGCCTTAAAATGCATGTAGTTTGAATTTGTACCAGAATTGGTCAATATGCCGAAGTAGTACGAAATTGGCTCCAACCTTGGCACCTATCAAACTGTCCTATAGTTCGTGTATTTTCGAAATGTTTAGTAAAATCGATAAAAACTTGTAGCTGGTAGCTCTCGGTCATTATGTTACAAATCTGCAAAAAAAAATCATGAAAGGTACATGAAAAAAATTAATTAACTCGGTAATTTATTTCGTTTATTTATCCTGGACAATTAAATTTATATATAAAAAATCGCTTATGCCACAGTGCAGTTATCACTTTGAGAGTGATAAAAGTTACCTGTAACGTTTACAGTGACAAACAAATGCACTGGTGGTTTTTTCACTTATTCATTTTTTAATCAAGCTCAAATAAAAATGTATTTCTTTTTAGTGGTTTATAAATAAAGTTTGTATTCATATGTTTCTAAATTTATAATTCATTAAATTCTCCTGCCGAATTACGCTCGACGTTCGTATTGATACCGGGTAAATTTGTGTTTAAATTTTAAACTAAGTGACAATTATGCGTTAATGCGGAATTATAACAGCTTTTATATAATTTGCTGCATGTTTTCACTTTCTCATAGTAGATGGAAAATGCGGGAAATTAATAACAGCTATAAATCTTTTAAAACATCAAACATTTTTATTATTTAATAGCAAATTATATCGTCTAATTAATATAATAAAAGTGATATCAGTTTCCCCATAAAAAGTAACAGAAGAAAGTATATTGCAATCATAATAGTGCATGCGTCAAATAAATATTAATAAAACAATTTCTCTAGAATGCGGCTAATTTCGAAATGTGGTAATGAACTCACATTATTGTCATGGTGTAATTGCACATGGATTATATAACAAATATGGAAGTCTAGTCGCATTGGTCTTCCTCTTTATGCACTGAAAGAATGGACTTTTACTCGTTGGGTTTCTCTTTTTACGTTTGTTTTGTGGGTGTAAAATGTCCATAAAACCCCATAAAAGATCTTCATTTATATTTTTCCAATAAGAGCAATTACATAGACATTAATAAATGTATGACTATGCATTTATTAGTGCATATTATTTATCCCTTTTTCATTTAACACCCCGTACTTTTGAAAATTACTTGAAACCTATATCTATTGTGAAATTTATTGTGAAAATGGCCGTTATTGGAAGTGGTACTTAATGAGGTTAAAATATAAGGTTCATTTAGTGTTTATTTATTAAATAAAATTTTAAACTTTGAAGAAACTAGCTACATATACCTATACCTATATACAAATTAAGTGCGCTTATTCCTGTATATAAAAAATGAGATCAAACGAAAACTCATACATGTACGTAATTTAATATTACATGCCATATTAAATAATATTTTTTTAAATATTTGTAGTCAATAAATGAAGTTTGTTTTAAGTTTTTAATTTTTGTTTTTAAAGCCTGAGAATCATATTCTATTGAAATTTAGACTATAGACAAAACAGAAAACTTATTTATACAATACTAATATGACCGGCCCTAACATATGCTGTACCGGCGTGTAGCGGCGCGTCGCATCGAACTTTAAGAAACCAAAAGTGCTGCAAAATAAATTCCTTCGTCCTATTACACACGCAAATAGATATATCTATATCAGAGAATTTTTTACGAATTTAAACTTCAATATAATCCACTAACAAACAATATTCCTCGAATATGATACGCAGGCAATTCAATGTTAACAAATAAAGTAATACTCAAATAGAAAGTGAGCCTTATTATCTGCCCTGAAGAAATTACAAGTTATCTTAATAATGACGCTGATTTGTTGACTGTTTAAAACTTATTTATCACAACCTTTCAAATATCAAAAGAAAGGTAAACTATACGAAAAAATTGATGCACAGAGGAATTAATGAGTACAACATTCCAGGGCAAGTTAGAATCTACTATCAGCGCAAAAGAAGACAAAAAAGAAATTGAAGAGACGAGTAACGGAGAGAATCAGTAGTAAGCCAAAAACATCAAATATAATCAAAAGAAGGCAAAACAACTAGTTAACCCTTAAACTACTATATTATATTTTGTTACGTAAAGTACTGAGATAGAGCCCTGTTTATGCGGCTCCTGCTGTAATCAAATGAACGCATTTAGTTCTACAACATCAATGTATTTCCATATTTCGATTTCGATTAGTTTTGGAGCGTTCTGTGACGACGAAATGGCTAAACCTTGACACCCGACATTTGTGCTGTGATTCATCCAACTATCACTTATGTTTTTGCTCGGGCAAGTTGCTAGTTAGTAATTCATTGTAAAATTATTATAATCGCCGCTTAAGTTGATACACCATATCTGGCTCGCAGAATTCAATTTATCAGAACCATTTCAGAGTAGTGAATCTGAATACTTACCTGATGACTCTGACTCTAATATGGCAAATGTCCAGAAAAAATCGTAGGAAATAAAATAAAGAATACTGCAGCTATTAGCCACAAAAAGAAAAAGAAATTTGTTGATTTTTTGTAATTGTCCAGTCTAGATAGTAAACTCAATAAGATCGATAAGTGTAAATTGTGCACAATTGAAAAAAAGTTTAAAATGCTTATTTGTGCAACAAGCTCGCTGAAAATACATTTAGTGGAAAAACATACAAAAATTTACAACAAGGAATTTTTTTGGGACCACATGACTTCTGTTGTGAGTACCAGCCATAGCAATAGCCATAGCCATAGCAATAGCTTGACAAAGTGGGTGACAAAAGTCACCTTGACAAAGTGGGTGAAGTAGGTTGAAATATGTGATTTCAAAAATTTTTTTTGTGAAATATAGGCTGATTAGGACGGACTGCCAAACTAGTTTGAAAAATTAAAACAATGAAACATTTGTGATTTGATTTGATTTGAAGAAACAATTAGTAGGTTTGATTTGAGTTTGAGTTTGATTTCAAGACAAACTCAAATCAAACTGAAACTATCAAATGAAACCAGTGAATCTCTGATCCAAGTTGCTAGATAATGTGTGAGAAAGCAAAAGAAACTAAGCTACTTGGCATTTAATGTATAAGAATAGTTATTATTCCACAGAAAACTGAAAAATGTAATCCGGGGGTCCCAGAAAGACCCCACGTAGTAGTTTAAGGGTTAAGAGATGACTTATTGATTGAAGTGAAGGCGAAGAGCACGATTAATCCAAGAGAAAAGAGGATTGGATACATTGGGTCTCCCGCAGAAAGTAGCACATGATGTGAGCTGCAAATACAGAAGAGGAGGAAGTAGAATTTTCAACACGGCATGATTGTAATACGATGACATGGTAATATATTTCTTTATTTAATAGTATGTGCTATATTATGTATTGCGTATCCCATAATGTTTAATATTTCATTTGAATTGAAAGGAACCAGACGGTTCTCTTGGTCACTAATTATGCGAAAAGGACCAATGTCACATCATTATTCCTTTCATTTTATCTCAAATTTTTGAATTTGTGTGTAGCAGGAAAAACACTGTTGCGCACCAGGTTAGGCACATGAGGGGTGAATGAAATTTGGATGCGTGCATCAACTCATTATTAATAAAAATTTGGTGTTATCTGAAAATCATAATTGGCTACGACCCCTCGATTCTACAGCTATTTATCATAATGCAGGGAATTTTAAATAGTTTAGTAGCTAATTATGGCTCAATATGCCTTAAATGGACTTTTCGCCAAATCTCACATACCTACTATGGTAGATATATTTAAAAAAATAGTATTACTTATATAAATGAACAGCTCATAAACTAAAAATAGACCGATCGAAAATTAAGTTAGCAAATCTCGACATTTTGCATCTAAGAGCATTTTGAATTTACAGATTTTCAAAAATTTGATAATCTCTAATACAAAATTTGTATTATCATATATGATTTCTTATTTCACATTTGCCATACATACGTGAAATTAGCCATCCAGAACTGTATAGCACAATCACAATTCGCTCGTATATTGAGAAAATTGTATCTGTGGATCTATTTGGGGGACGGCGTTTGTCTTTGCCATGGGTGCAAACAACTATCAGTATTGGTTAATCCCAAAAGTGAATAAAGCTCTCTTGATAATGATGCTTCTACAGCCATTTTTATTGAACTCAGATTACCTAAATATCTTTACCATCATGCGCATTTCACATTGACTTGGCCATTTATCAAGTAAATAATATCGTTACGATCTATATCTCAAAGTCACTGAAAGTTATGGATAT
The DNA here is from genome assembly GCA_964058915.1 of Tetropium fuscum. Lineage (NCBI taxonomy): Eukaryota > Metazoa > Arthropoda > Insecta > Coleoptera > Cerambycidae > Tetropium > Tetropium fuscum. Next base: position 52,976 of record CAXKVY010018569.1, on the reverse strand, counting down.
GGTCATAACATTTGATGTCTAGAACATACTAAACACAAATTGAGTCTAAGAAGAATAAATAATATCATTAGATGTGACTAAACCAAAATGTAATTAGCAGGTCATTTATATAAAATTATTCAGAAAAGACTTAAATTAAGATTGTAGTACACTGTAATTTGTAGCTGGCTAATGAATTAATTATATATCCTGGTAAGAAAGAAGATTAATTACCCAACAGAGTACTACAATTAGGTACGTATAACAGACGCTAGAAGTTACTAATAGGCCCAAATACATATATGCATACGATCCATTTAAAATTGGATAGTTAATACCAACAATTATTTAAAATTAACAAAAGTTCTTTGAGTATCGTAGCGGAAAATCCAATAAGGTAGCAGTCACGTTTAACTCACAATTAACTTTAAGTCACAATTAACTTTAATTTGGATACTATCGCCGCCCAGCACTAATAACAGCCTCGGCATTAAGAATGAAAAATTCAAAATGAAGGTTATTCGTGCGATTTGATTCATTTCATTATATCTAGGCGTAACCACAATAATAGTAGATAGTTGTAGATCACATTCGTGCATAAAATATAACTTCAATTGAGATAATTATTTTTTACTCTTGCATGTTCTCCTTCCTGTTCTCCTTCATAATTCTCTTACTTAATTTTTAATTCAAAACAAGTGTTAAGTCGTTTATTGAGTATATTTGTTTATTTGCAATAATATACCATTTATGTACTTATTATTGTTGTGTATTATTGTTATGAATGTTAATTTAATTTTTTGCGTATGATTTTTTGAATTAGTTAGTTTTGAACTTATCTGTTTACAATCTATAGACTTAGAGGTGACCACAGTTTATTTACTATTTACCAAGCATGTCTTTTGGATGAGTGATGATGGTCTTTTTTTGATTTATTTTTGTTTTATTTGATATTAAAATGCATGATCAACTTGTTGAATGAATGTTTGTGTCGACAAGCCTATACAATTTTAAGGTAATCATTATAATATAAGAGAAAATACAAACGTTTTGTGCAAGGGTAAAAAAAGTTGAAAATGCAATTTTTCATATGACTGGAAACCGTCCTGCCAAATATACTTTCACTCCAAAATGCGTGCTGGGTGAAATCGGAGAAAACAAACTGTTAGAATATCCCGGTCTGTTTCTATATTAAATAATATAATTTTTACGTTTATTATACTCCCCACTACGAAAGTCGAAGAGTAGGTATATTGTATTTGAACGGAAAAACTAAAATCGCCAATTTTTTTCAGTATCTTCAATAAGTATCATCAATATGTGAAAACTATGAAATATTAATTACTATATTGTAAAATAATCTTTAAATTTTAAGACACAAAATATGATGCTATTGATATTACTATAATTCTATGACTATTCTTTTAATTTAAACTTGGTATTTATTCTTAGAAAATTGACATTAAGAAACACTGGTTAGAGTTTGTAATTTAACATAAATTTATTTTATTTGAATAATTATAATTTTGTTATATGGAATGTGTACTCGTATGGTGTACAATAATGAGCGAAAAAATTACTGTTTCTTACGTTTTATTATGGGTTCAACTAACTAATTGAAGAATTAGGACCTATACGAAAAAAACCCTGGCGGCCGATCATATGCCAACTATAGCAAAGAAAATTTGGAAAAGCAGTGGCGGCAAAGCGGTACGACCAAAAAGCTAGCTGCTCAAACCTATAGGATTCCACGCAGTACCCTTGAAACCTACCTCAACAAAATTGAAACCTACCTCACGAACAAAAAAAAAATATTATATTTATCTGAGGTTTATTTGCCACTTTAACGTCGTTTTAGGTGTTTTGCGCGTATTTAAAGTTTGGTGACAAAGCAGCCCAAACTAAGTGACTAAACTAAAACTAAAACTGCAACACTTCTGTACAAGTCATATATAAGACCAATTTTAACACATATATCGCCGATCTGGTATCCTTTTATTACGCCGCCGTAAAAGAAAAGGATACAAGTCCAACAAAATAAATGTCTAAGAATAGCGACAAACAGTGAATACAGTACGCGACCAAATAATTAAACAGTACACGAAATCACGTATACACTCACAATCTATAATTATATAGAAAACGGTATTATACCAAAATTTATAAACTCAACTTCATCACTCAAACACCACCATCCAAACCTCCATGATCCCCATTTTTAGACAAGGTCCAAAATATCCCTCCCTCAATTTCGTGTATACACCCTAGCGTCCCGCCACACTAACATGATTTTGAAGAAATACTAATGAACAAACAGATAAAAAACAAAAGAAAACAATAAAGAACTATAAAAAATACAGAAATAGAGAAGATACATGAACATTAAACATTACATGGACACTAAACAAAATAACAAGCATAAAAATAAAATATAACAAAACAAAAATAAAATAGGAAAGACCCACACAATTAAACAAATAAGAACTAACATAGATTTAAGGTAGATATGTCCAACGCTTCTTAGCCTACCAACAAAAGCTTAGGTTGTATGTAACACTACCAAAAACTAGTTTACTTTGATTTAAAACCTGCTTTTCCACCAAACTCCTTCCAAGTATTAAGGTATTAAGGTGTAAGGTATTAAGGTGTTTTTAATTTTTGTTGAGAATTTTTTGCTTTATTTTGGAATATAGGTATATTTATTTTATTTATTTTTTTGTTTTTATTTTTTGTTTATTTGCATTATTTAGGATATATATATATATATATATATATATATATATATATATATATATATATATATATATATATATATATATATATATATATATATATATATATATATATATATATATATATATATACGCGTAAAACTACGAAGTAGCACCAAAAACTAAATTGACGTTCTCGCACCCGGATTCTTTCCGGCTTACCATGAGCAAGTGGCACCCGTATATCTTCATTATCTGTATATGCCTTCTGACACCGCGTATATATATAGACCAATTTTATAACCAAAGAGGGTTTGAGAATATCGGCGCGTTTGAGAATATCGGCGCGTTTGAGAATACTTGCTTGTTACGCACCTCGGGAATTTAGAATAAAGGGCATCCGTTTTTTTAATTTGTAGAATAAGCAACACTTTGTTTTGTATGTATATTTTTTATTAACATACGCCTATGTTATTAAAAATTAAATCCTGACATCATAAAATAACTAAAATTAATAATTAACATTATTGTATATTCAAATGGCTAAATAAATAACTGTAGGTTTCCTTCCTAAATTTGTTTTATGTATTAAGTTCAATACATAGAACTAATTTAGGAAGGAAACCTACAGTTATTTATTTAGCCATTTGAATATAAAAATTATCAAAACCAGTAAAATTTTGCTCAAAAAAGTCTAAAAAATTCGTAAAGAAAATAGCGGTAACTAAATAATTGTGAGAATGAAATAAATTATTAAACAACAGGAAGGTAATTAGGTTGTTTTTTAAATGCTGTATTTTGCTTTTTATTTGATTAACCAGTTCTTGATATTAGGAATTTGTCTGAAAAAGCAATAATTTCAGCCCCTGACGGATAGGATGAATCATTTCCTAAATATTTTTTGAAGTGGCTTTTAATTACATCTATTTCACTAGATGTCCAAGCCTGGACTGACGACGCAACTTCATATCTTTCCCAAGCGTTTCCTCTTCTGAACTGTCCTCATTTGTCGTACCGGGTGAAATTCTACTTCTTTTGCATCGTTTTGCTGTTGAATATTTTTCATTCGATAGTACTGCGTTTGAGTTTTCATATTCCTCGGACGACTCGCCTTGCTCCCTTACATTTGAAACTTTTGCGGTTCCTGTAAAAGTAAAAGTAAAGTGTAAAAGTTTATAAACATCACATACGTACCTACACATTTTTTAAATTAAGTGACTGGAATGTTTTCAATAATTATTTGGGAATAAATTTTGGGAAAAAAAAATGTTCCTCACTGGACATTACGTGTGATAAATCAAAAAAGAAAAAGAAATATTGAAAAAGAAATTTTCACTTATTAAATGGAAATTTCCATTTTCTAACTGGAAATTTTCCCTTATTAACTCGCAATTTACTAAGTGGATATTTTCACTTACTAACTGGAAATTTCCATTTACTAATTGGAAATTTCCATATCAATTGAAAATTTGTATTGTCTGAGGGAATATTGCCACTTACTAACTAGAAATTTCCACTTACTAATTGGAAACATTCACTTACTAACTAGAAATGTCCATGGAAATAATTATAATTTTTTTTATGCGGTGGCTTTCGGTACCAACTAGTCTGTTAGAACAAATCATATAAAGTAAAAACTCACCATAGTGTCACTTCCAATCCCTGCATCTGAAAATGATTCAGATTCGGCGGATTTAATAACATCCCCATGTTCAATTGCTATGGAGTTATGGTTATCTTCTTTTCGGATCAGCGTAAATGTACAAAAAACATAATTAATTACCTACTTGCATCTTGAATATAAAACTACAAGTAGATTTTGATATTATTCTCATTTTAGGAATGCAAAACTATCCTAAGCAGAATTTATTTCATACAATGTGCGTCAATTAATATATTCAATTTTGACTGCTGAATGCTAAGCAATCAACGTAGATAAATAAATTCACACAAAACTGGTACATTTGAAGTACCCTACATAAATATAAATAAATAAATAAATAAATAATAATAATAAATAAATAAATACTTACGAAAAACTTGCATTGCACTTTTCAGTATTTTTCCCGACCTGGATCTTATATCTCTTAAATTTTGTTGAGGCATTGCTTCTGTTATTTGATATTTTCATTACCTTATTACCTCATAATTACCTCATATTTGAACTAATTTAAACTACTTACCGAAATATAAAGGCTCACGAATTTCACAACTTATTTTGTCACGTTAATACTGAGGAGTTGTTTCTGCTGAGGATAGTGAGTGAAGTGAGTGAACGTTATTTCAAATTTCTGTATACATGGTGCCACAACGCCACGATGTCACTACGTCGTACCGTTTGACTTACAAAAACTGACGCGCCCTCTGCAGATATATGGTTGAACGATAATCGAATTTTTATAGATAAACGGGGCAAATGGCACCTTCGTGAAATTTGGTAGGTGTGTCACTAAGACCATTTGGAGGATAATACGGGCTAAAACGTTGTGGCACCTACATTTGGTGCCAGAACATTTATACAGGTGCCACTTGGTCCATATATATGCATAATTGGTGCCTAAACGCCCCCTTATATATATATATATATATATATATATATATATATATATATATATATATATATATATATATATATATATATATATATATATATATATATATATATATATATATATATATATATATATATATATATATATATATATATATATATATATATATATATATATATATATATATATATATATATATATATATATATATATATATATATATATATATATATATATATATATATATATATATATATATATATATATATATATATATATATATATATATATATATATATATATATATATATATATATATATATATATATATATATATATATATATATATATATATATATATATATATATATATATATATATATATATATATATATATATATATATATATATATATATATATATATATATATATATATATATATATATATATATATATATATATATATATATATATATATATATATATATATATATATATATATATATATATATATATATATATATATATAATTAGGTATAGAAATTAATCAAAATGTGGTAATTATGTGAATTTATTTCCTTGTGTGGTGTGGTTTGATATTTTTGCTTCAACCGTACATATCTATTACATCGTTACATTGTGACCTAGAACTTTAAAAATTAAAACGTGTTTCAAAAATATAAAGCACTATGATTTCATGATATCACGGGATTGTTATAATTATACTATTATTCATCTAGAGCAAAACTAATAATTATGGCATTAAGTGAACTAATAAAATAACTTGAAGCCGGATACAAGAACCCAGTTTTGCAGTGATTCTATCTGAATGATAATTTTTATGATAACCAGTAGATAGTATTTGTTTATTTAATATATCTCAACTGAATGGCTTGTACAAAAACTGAATTAAATATTACATGCATCTACCTATCGTTTAGCATAATTTATAAATTCACTATATGTTTTTCGATATAACACACCTGCATTGCTACGTCGAATTTTTTTACTTAGAGATGCAACATTATATAAAATATGTTTAAGTACTTAACTATTCCACATAGACTGCGATCTGCAAATCCCCCTTACCGAATTGAGACGTCATTTTGTGAAATATTTGTTCATTTTTATCTGTCAGTGACAGGAAAACTACAGTAGCTGTCATTCAGCAAAATTTCTTAAATTTAATAAAAAGTAGAAACTTACTCAAATTTAAATAAAATAACATGTTTCCCTGGTAAAGTTGAGGCATTGGACCTCAACATAATTCCTCTAATTATGATATGCTTCGTTACGAGACCCGAAAATGTTCAAATAAATATTTGACTGTTTAAGTGAAATTCTATTTTTCTCCCAGAAGATTTCCTGGGAATGTGATTTCTACATTTGATAGCGCACGAGTAATAGCGTTGTTTATTACATTGAGTACATTTATACCAACAACCTGGTAGTGTTGATCGGAGACGTAGAACTAGTCATGTTAGGGTAACCAATGAAAGGGAAGAAAAACACAACGGTCACTGAGACTCGAACCCATTTTAGAACCCATCAACTAGCAGTATCTTCAACGACAATTCGGCGACGAATTTCTTCTTGAGTGGAAAATTGACGGTCTAGAAAGACCTTTGAGAATATCCAGGTTACTTCCTAGAAACATAGCTGGCCGCTTGCAATAAGCACAAGAGAATAGGGATTGGCTTTTGCCTAACTCACGCAGGGTCCTTATTCGGATAACACAAGAATCGGTTTAGTGAGTGACAGCCGGCATCCAAGGGTTTGGAGAGAACCAGGACGACACGAAACACTTGCTTATAGTGGAAGCAGCAGATGAAAAGAAACGGCATTTAATGATGAAACCAAGCGGCTTGGTATGATGATAGCATAGATGCTACCAGAAAATTCATCCATTAGGATTCAAAATGGCGGCCAATTCTTCAAATATATGGCTTATAAATTATAAAATGATAAAATAATATGACCGGATTAATATGTTTTTGTGGCAGGTAATATTATTTAAGATCAGTCACAACATTTTAACGTATAGAATAACTTCTTGATGAATTATTAAAATACAGGGTATACCAAAATTAAATAAAACGATATTTCTTTCGGAGCTATATTATGATGACAACTGAAAAAAGATTTAATGTTGCTATAATAAAGTTGCTAAAAGAAACACCGTTCATTACCTATTACGTCCTTAAAATTAGAGTAGATAGAGTAGATAGAGTATCACCATAAAAAATTCTTTTTCCGCCAAATATGATTTTAAATATAATTTTTGGTATTTTAAAATATGTTACCGTTTTGGCCCTCGGCAGTCTATGATGAGCTGCAAAAAAAAGAACAGATAATTATTGTTTGGAAATATGGAAAAAAGTGTACCCTTTATTTATACAATTAATTGCCCTTGAAAACTACATACTGTATTGTAATGTACATGGCCCCGCCAACACGTGCATTTCATACTGTCGCAACCTGACTTGCCACCACAAATTTCTTCCAAAATTTGAGTAGCTGTCGACCAGTTTGGCACCCAGCTGGTTCCCAACAACTTCCAGCTCCAAGAAGAAGGTTATGTATGGTAGGTCGATCGCACATCAAACCCGTGCCCAGCATCAAATATGCTCATTTTCCTTTAGATGCAAATAAGAGGTTAAGTCACATCCTGTGAACGAATGGAAACCCCTAAGCGCTTCTGACTTCTCACGTCTCGATGTCATGGCAATTCCATGAAGTGCAACGTAACGTTGATTTATTCCCGTTCCGTTCCGTTTTCAAGCATCTCTTTAATATGCCAAGCCAAACATTCGTCAGCCTCTTCCATGTTAAATGTTTTTCCATTCATCAAAGGAAGCAAGTCATGGGACGAATGCACCGTGTTGTCAGTGTTGGTAACTATCGAAACTTCTGATGAGCTTTGTAACAAGGACTTTACTAACAGAAAAAAATCTGATTTATTTTTGTCACTTCGAAGAAAATCACACCAATCTGGAGGAAGAGAGGCCTAATGGCACCACTTGACGCGAATACCGGAGCCTCGATTTTGACGTTCACACAACATCGACTCTTTTTACGTTAAAGGCATGTGTGTGCTTTAGCAAAAATATAGGGTTTCAGGTCTAACGTAAAATAGTCCTGAAAAGTTTTTGAATTATTAGGTCGCATACTATTGCTGTCCCAAACCGCTTGCTCTTACTAAGGTGAATCAGCAATCTTGTGGGAGGCATAAGACATAGTCGTCAAACGGAACTTATTCCAATTTTGCAAGCCATGACAAGCAACACATATGTTCAAAACAATATCCATCCAATGTTTATCTATAGCGTAATTAAATTCAATTTTATTATTTCAGTATGTTGAGGACAATAAAATAAAAAAAATTACCAATCCTTACCCTAACCACGTGTAAGTAAATTTTTGCAATTTAATTTAAAGCAAGAGTAAGTAAGTATATCTTTTTTAAGCAAACGTTTTGTTACTAATAATTCACAATTGTATGTTTAATTTTGCGATCCGTAACGGAATGAATTTAGGTCAATACCTTTAATTATATATTTTCGACGCAATCGTTGAACACTATCACTGTTTTGACATGTTTTTACTAGAAATTAGTTAATTGAAAAATTTAAAATTTTCAATGTATATGCCTAAATTCATTTTGTTATGCAAGAAAATTTATTTTTATTATATTTAAATGTACCGCCATTACCGACTATTGGCGGTACCTATATGTAGCGGTACCGACATTTATTGCATAGCGTTAGAGTTATCCTAGTTTAGTTGATTGCCATAGCGAGCGGTTGCTACTATCTATATAACATGCCTCTGGTTGGACGTACCCATGATACAAAGACAATAATGGTATGTCAGGTTGACGGACCAAAATTGGGCAGTCATGCCCTGCATCTCACATGACGTATTTCTCGCCAACATGATTTTACGCGCGATTTGCGTGATGATATACACAGTTGAATGTCAATACCTACTTACTCTTGTTTTCAAATTGGAATTGACAATTGACCAGTTTTGCGTTTTGTGTAGATATACACAGAGGTGTATATTTTTATTATATGTGCTACAATTTTTTAACAATGCCAACCTGTGATGTCGTGAGGTAATGTAATTATAGTCGAAACACTAAAGGAAGTAACATCAAATACTTTCGGTTTCCCAAGAGTTGTCAGAACAATGGGTGACTGTGCAAAAGAGTGGATAAAATAAATTTAGAGAATGGTATGTAGATAATAGTAGATATACTAAATTATACTTAATATACGTGATACGTCTGATGTGGTAATTTAAAATTCAGGTGTAGTGTTTCAAATGCATTATTTTGTTCTTCGTTTGCACTTATTTCGTTGCAAAAACGCAGTTCATTGATAATTCGATTTCTCGACCATAAGTAATATATAATATACGAAACCATAAGTAATATATGATATACATAACGCTATCTCGTGCTGATTAAAAAAAAATCTTTTTCGTAGTTATGTCTACATTTCATATGCCCATATATATATATATATATATATATATATATATATATATATATATATATATATATATATATATATATATATATATATAAATTCTTCATAATTAACATAGTGAAATTTTCCATGCACAGATTTGCTAGTAGCGATTTTAAGGCCATTTTTTTCAAAACGTCTCATATTTTAAAAACTTAATTTTTGCCATCGGCACTGCACTGTAATGTCTTCTATAAGTAGCCAAAATTTGATGGTTGAATGAATGAATGGCCAAAACTATGATCTAAATGATGTTAAATGCCCCATTTAGTTATAGATTAATAAAAAATACTGGACTGGATTAATAAAAAAAACTGGAAAAGTAACTGGAAATATCGCACCTCACCTGACGTCACATTACCTGTGCGCTGACATACCATTCATTGTCTTTGTATCATGGACGTACCCAACAATAAATGGTGCCACGAGAGCTCGTTCTGTCAACGGAAAACATTGGAAGTCCCGGTGAGCTACCATTCGAACCTTAACTTATTAATTATTATTATTATTATCATTGTCATTATTGTTATCATCATTATTATTATGTATTATTATTGGGTTGATAAATCTTAACCAGTGCAGATATGAAGCAAATATATTCAATCGACGCAATGTTGCGGTTTCTTTACATTTATATTAGATGAATTTCAAAATAATAGTTGTATGAATACATAAATAGAATTATGTAAATAATATTGGGTGTAAACTCTATTGTAAATTTAAACAAGGTAACAATAAATTTCGAAAAGTATTGCAGTTTAGATTTAAAATAAAAGATCAATCACGTTGACAAGTTAGTCTAATTTCAGCCATTTTGTTAATGATATGAAAAGTGAATAATTTGTTTGTTCTGCATTAATTTATGGGCTTTTAAATGTAGATATAATCTATTCCACATATAGCCGCATAGTCAAGGATATCATGGAATTCCAAACTAATCATTAATAATATTGAATGAATGAAATATTTTCTTAGAGCGATTTACATTCAGTACTTATGCCATGACTTTAGCCTTTAACCTATTTATTATAATGGAGTTACGAGTACGTACCTATTATAACAATCGACCTTACTAATTTTGTATTATAAATTTTAAAATGTCTCTACTTGAATGGTAAGTTGTAAGTAAATTTAAAGAAAATAATTGTCCAATACAAAACTAAATATTACTTATTGATTACATTGGTCTGCTACAGTTTTTGGTTACACATCATACGGATGTTGAAATAATGATTTGGACAGTATGAGGCCACAACTTTGTACCGAAAGTAGACAATCCCCCTAATCTACCTCAGGCTCGCCCGATTGAAGAGTTCTATACAATATTGAATCGGAAAGTCTATAGGTAATAACAGATGGGAAGAATTTAGTTAAGAACAATTGCGACGCCGTTTATTCAGAAAAATTATAAAAATCAACGCTGTGGTCGTCGGATGATGCAATGCATCAGGCAAATGCTTAGACAAATAAAAAATACCGGTCCCTTGTCGATTGCTGGATTTTTTTAAATAAGGATAGTTAAGATACATTGTACAAAAATGTGATTTATGGTGAATTATTTTTATAAGTTACATACATTTGTTAGAACAGTTATTTATAATCAAACTATAAATTTAAAATACCTTTTTTTATTGAGTAAAATAATAATTTTTCAACAAAATGAAAACGAAAACAATATTCTGTATTCTGTAGGGTTAACTATTTATCTGGCGGGGGCGAACACAACTATAAGATTTCTGCATTAATATTATATAAGCCATATGCAAAGGATGTTAAAACTAAATAGAATAACATGAGCTTTATCAATAGTGGCCAAAGTAAAGATAATTTCAATATTGAGGTATTTTCTGCCGTGGAAGAAATTACAAAAAATAATTATTTATATCATTGCTATAATTTATATTAGTTGGAATATTAGTAGATATCTTGCTTTAATTTTTAATCAAATAAATTCATTGTTTCCATACATATTTTTTATCAGAGAGATACATTTTTAAATTATCTATATATATATATATATATATATATATATATATATATATATATATATATATATATATATATATATATATATATATATATATATATATATTATCATATTTCATCATAGCTATTCATATTTGTTTTGTGAAAAGTAATCTTGGTTTTGTAGCATTTCATTACATAGAGAAATAAGCAAATAGACGAATAATAAGGAAGATACACTTACCAGTGCTATATCTGGACATACACACGGAAACGAACCACTTAGAAGTTGTACAAGTTTCACCTTCATTGAGGATCTTCAATCAAATTCTAAGAATTTGAGTTCCATCAAAAACTAATGTCAGAAAACGTCACTGCAAGTGTTGGAGTCTTAATATTTTAAATTCAAGTATAAATGATCAATGAAACAGATCGTACACTACTCTGAAGATCCTCAATCAAGGTGAAAGAACTTGTACAACTTCTAAGTGGTTCGTTTCCGTGTGTATGTCCAGATATAGCACTGGTAAGCGTATCTTCCTTATTATTCGTCTATTTGCTTATTTCTCTATGTACTGAAATGCTACAAACCCAAGATTACTTTTCACAAAATATAGATATATATATATATATATATATATATATATATATATATATATATATATATATATATATATATATATATATATATATATATATATATATATATATATATATATATATATATATATATATATATATATATATATATATATATATATATATATATATATATATATATATATATATATATATATATATATATATATATATATATATATATATATATATATATATATATATATATATATATATATATATATATATATATATATATATATATATATATATATATATATATATATATATATATATATATATATATATATATATATATATATATATATATATATATATATATAAATAGTAGACTAGGTTTGTGTATTCTAAAAATTTGGGTTCCGTCAAAAACTAATGTCATAAAACGTCACTGCAAGTGTTGGAGTATTAATATTTTAAATTCAAGTATAAATGATCAATGAAATAAATCGTATACTGCTCTGAAGATCCTCAAGAAAGGTGAAAGAACTTTTTCACAAAACAAATATGAATAGCAAAGAATTTCAAAGCTAATATATATATATATATATATATATATATATATATATATATATATATATATATATATATATATATATATATATATATATATATTATGATATATAATAATTGTAAATTTCTTACGGATATACCTAGGTAGTTTATGATAGTCATTAATGTTAGCACAAATCACTGTATAACTTTTTCTCTTTATTATTTGTAATATGTAATACTGTAATACATTATTACCCTTTTTGTGGTTTACTAGTTAAGTGGTTTAATAGTTTAATTCGTATGCGTAATAATAGTTATTTGTTCTAGCAGTAAATATAATAATTGATTTTTTGTCAACTGAATATACTATTCGAGTACTCAATTAAAAATATTTAAGAATATGGCTATATGCTTTCTTAGAATTGTAGAATTGTTACTCAAAACATTGTCATACACTTAATACTACTTGATTACGCCCATATATCAAAATTGCGCTTACAGTGGGCCGCTGAAAAGAACAATGTAGCTTTACAATACCTTTGACCTTCTTACGTTAGTCGCCAGCCTTCCCACTGTTTAATTAATGCCTTAAACTTTATTGTTGTTAATGGGCCCGGAGCTAACACGGATTTAAATTATGTGTGGATGTTGATATTTCAAAATATTTACAGAAAAACGGACTATCAGAACCGGCATTAGAAAGCAATATATCACGTATATTTCCAAGGGGATCTTTTTTAGTTGTGATTGATATTTGTTCGACAGCTGAATTTATCTACAAACAGGATACAATTAATACTTCTGAAAATTAATACTCGAATTTTAACACATAGCGTATATGGGCTCACGTTATATATTAGAAACGAGACGTTTCATATATAGAAACCCATTCCGATATCCTTTGTCGCACGGAAATGTCACTTCCCGATATTGTAGAATATGCGATATTTACGGTTACCCTTATTATTTTTTAATTAATTTCCAATTTTCAAGATGAAAGAGAATCGCTAAGTTGTAATAAGACGTTGACATTTTTTAGTTTTCGTTTTGACGTGAGTTATAAAAACAATAATGTTTCAATTTCAATGTACTGAAATACAGTACATATTTTTTTTTGCTGAAGATGAGTACAGACTTTTAAGTAATTAGTGAATTTGTGTAATATATATATATATATATATATATATATATATATATATATATATATATATATATATATATATATATATATATATACATATATATATATATATATATATATATATATATATATATATATATATATATATATATATATATATATATATATATATATATATATATATATATATATATATAAATTATCATGTAGCGAATTTGAACTGCCAGTTGATAGCTATACTTTTGTAAATGCAATATTATTTGTCTGCTAAATATATGAATTCGACAAACAAAAGATTTTGTTAGTACTTCATTATTTGTTGATATATTATTAACGTATTACAAATAATATCGTTAATATAATAATAATTAAAGACACTATCTTAATCCACACCTATTCCAGCGTTTTATTGTTTGGAAATGAATTAAATGAAATTATTTATCCAGATTTTTTAGCTTTGTCGCTATTGCTTTCACACGCACCTACAGTACAGTTATACCCAGCCATCTAGTAACAACATGTTAAGTAAGATTAAATTATAAAAGATTAATTACAATATTACTTATTGGTAGGAAGTACCTACTTACCATGATTAGCAGATATTTTTGTTTTTCTGGCCACTAAACACTTATATTGTCCTGTAAAAAGTCTCAAAACATAATCATATAATGTTATTAAATAGTATTTACGTATAAAATTCACCAAATAACTACACAAACACTTGGAAAAATGCTGAGAAACTTGAAAATAAACTGTCAGACGTCGGCCAAAATATAAAAATGACATGACATTCCCCCTTGCCAGATCCCCCCGGCAAAAGTTACGGGGCAACCTATCTAATTTAATCGATCTTGGTCTTGGGTCTGGGTCTTGGTGTTACGAATAATATCTGCTAACTGCATTACATGTTATCGACTAAGATAATTATCACTATAAGAACAAATATTAATTAAATAATTCATACTGACATGACAGTATAAGACGAACATGTGGCACATCAAAACTTTTGTTAATTCTTTAACAAAATTCACAGCTTGATTTTATCTACCGCTACTACGGTATTTCCTTAAGCATGCTCCTTGGTCTTCAGCTTCATAGCGATCATTATATAACACTCAATTTATGCGAAACGGTCCTTTGAATTTTGGAAGAATTTTTCGGCTACTACCGTTTGCTGGACCATCTGTCCTCAAAACCATGATTACGTCACCTTCTTGATACTGTTTCGCCTTCTCGAGCTTTTGCTCGAGCTCTTGGAGATATCATATCGCATCTGATGGAGATCAATACGATCCATACTGTTATTGGAACTGGCGTCAGTATGTAGTTCAGTACGTAATTTTGGGTCAAATATGGCTAGAATTGGTCTCGATGAGAGAGCCATTTTGACTTTATCTGGAGCTTTTTCTTGTTTCATTCCCATTGCATGTGAACCGTTAACTGAGTTAACTGAAAAGAAAGTTAACTTAGTTAACGGTTCAACAATTCTAGCGTAATTCGGACCAAATTTACGAAAATATCTAGATAGACCTAAAAATTGTCTACATTCTGAGTATCCTGCATGCGTACTAGACCATCTATTTTTCTAGTAGGTACCCGGTCGAATGCCCTCTTTACTTATTTTTCTCCCAAGATAGTCTATATTTATTTTGCAAAATCGACACTTGTTCAACTTCAAAATTAAATTGTTCATGCGAAATACTTGTAATACTTTTTCTAGTCTGTCGAAGCCCTCTTCCACTGAAATGGAAGGGATTATGGTATCATTAATATATGGATATGCGATTTTGTTCCGTAAATCGCCTAGGCCATTATTGATCAGCCGCTGAAAAACTGCTGGTGAATTTGCACTCCGAAAGGCATTCGCAAAAAAATGGAAATGTCTTTCAGGAGTAATAAATGCTGTTTTATGGAGTCTGAAGCCATAGGTATTTGGTACCCGACGCCATATCTAAAGTAATGAAATATTCATTTAGGAGACAATGAGAGATAACGAGACAAGTCAATCAATTTCGTCATCTATTAATAGTAACGGATATTGTCCTTTTATTAATTTTGCATTTAACCTTCTATAGTCAACCACAATGCGATAATCCCCGTATATTTTTTTGACTAAGAGGCTCGCATTAAGCGCCCCGGATTCATGATTTATATTATTTTCCAATAAGTCTTTAATATTTTTTTGTAAAATATCTTTCTCTGAAATTGACATCTATACGGATTGTTGATGACCGGTTCTTCATATATTCTAATTTTAAAAACATTTGGGTCACATCCGTTTTACCAAGGTCTTGTAAAGAAAATGACACACAATTACGGTATTTGTTTATTAAATCTACTGACTTTGACTTTTGGGAATCGCTAATTCGGTCACCAAATGTTAACGTCTTTACCGTGATCAAATTTTGAACGACTACATTAACATCACATTTCTCTAAGTAGTCTCAATTCATGAATAACTAGGGATGCAAACAAACTGTAAGATTAGTTTTCAACATCAGCACATATAACATCAGCACATCATGATTAATAAAATCTGTTCTTACAATTAATTCAGTGTTCAATTGTTCAAAATCTAGTATCAACACCGGCTACTGTTGCATTAACTACTTCTACGGTTATGGTAATTGTAGCACAATTTGTTGTTATCAAAGTTTTACCACTGAAAGATTCCATATTTTTGGCATGCACTTAATCATATTTACTTTTAACCTCTCAGCAATCGATGATCTTAATAATGTGCAAGTACTGCCTGTATCTATTAAGCATTTTACTTTATGTTTATTAATACGTGCCACTTTCGTAAACAAACTTTCACGTGAATGTGAATATTGTCATTCGCAAATTGCGATTATTTTATTGTGCCATGATCCCGAATCGCCTGAACACTGCTCACGTGTGTGACCAAATTTCCTACAGATAGTAGATTTTATTTTAGGTTTTCTACACTGACTAAAAAAATTATTTCCATCACAATTAATTGTCAAAACTCTCTTTGTTCTGTCGATGTTGGTAATGCCTTCTAACACACTATCTATTAAAAATTCGTCAGGAATTGGCAAGTGAGGTTTATTGAGTTGTTACGTTTTCACAGCAATAATCACCAATTTTTTTTTTTAGGGTCAGGTACATAAATAGTAGCTTCTACTAATAATTTACCGAATTTTAAGGTGGCCGGAAAATTATTTTGCAACAGTCCTCTAACAGTGTCCCAATCGAAAATAGATATTTGAGCCGTGTCATACCATTTCCGTTCATTCCGACGTAATCTACTGGTAGATATCTTAAAGTTACTAAATTATCCCCTTAAAGTTACTAAATTATCCCAATTGTGATATGTGGCTAATTCGACCACTTTTTGAACCCACTCTGTACTGGTAAAGATTTCCGCACTTTGTTCAAATAGTGGTATAACAGTTTAGCTAACAACGGGACTGTCAGAGGACATTTGTCTGTTATGACTTGTTGTCTATTATGATGTGTACTTGTTGAGTGGGTTTACTTATCTTACATTCCAACTTTCTATTTTTTTTTATGTTGCCACTCATCATCTGACGATGATGAACTCGACGTTAATGATGGTCTCCTGGATCTAGCCCCCTTTGAATGTGTTTTGCGCATCGTGTCAGCTAGTTGTAGTTTAACTAACAAACTGAAGACACTAAACTTGTCACTTCACAGGCACTTTACTTGTCAGGCACTTATACGTTTAAGTCAGTTAACTTATACACTTGCACTACTACTAACTACTACTACTACGTAATAACTGCAAGGTACGCTGTCAACATCCTATTGCTGATATTTGAGTAAGGGTAAAAATAACTAATAAGTAAATAGTAATTTACTGTTACTGTTAATAAGTAATTTACTAATAAGTAAATATATATATATATATATATATATATATATATATATATATATATATATATATATATATATATATATATATATATATATATATTGTGAAAAGTAATCTTGGGTTTGTAGCATTTCATTACATAGAGAAACAAGCAAATAGACGAATAAAAAGGAAGACAAATGCTACAAACCCAAGATTACTTTTCACAAAACAAATATGAATAGCAAATAATTTCAAAAAATATAACTAATATATATATATATGTATATATATATATATATATATATATATATATATATATATATATATATATATATATATATATATATATATATATATATATATATATATATATATGTATATATATATATATATTGTGTTATTGTGTTTATATTTATTTTACAATGTTTTATATATTTACTGGCCTACTTATGGTATGGCAAATTGCAAAATAAAGTATCACTTATGGCATTGATAATTGAGACAATAATAGTGATCGCATATCAGAGACAAACCTGATAACAGAACAGAATACTTACGCTCTCTTCCCGCTAATGCTTCCCTCCTTAGGGCGCCAGTTCTCAGAACAATTATTTTTATGAGTAGGGTTCACTATAGAGCATGACTCTCTCATCCAGTAGGGGAGGTTCTGTTAGATTGATAATTTTTATTTTTATTTAGGATCTTAGACACGTCAAACTGTATGATTGCACAATAATTGAAGCAACGATAGATGTATATATATGCGGAAGATAGAAATTGTATATTCTATTCAATCATTAACTGTGAAAAGTATACCTTGAAAAGTAAAATAATAACACAGAAGCTACATATGTTTAGGTTTAATTATATCGGCTTTAAATCAGAAATCATTTTGTCCAAAGGACAAGCAAAACGTAGAAACAAAAAGAGCAGTTTATGAAAATTTGAGTTATAAACTTATTACTAGCCTACGCCAAACCTACGCAGCTTAAACTTACTACATGGGCAATAAAGGCCTCTATAACAATGATATACTTATAACTAAAATGTTTGGAATGTTATTACCTTTAAAAGTTTTGTAATCCTGTTCATGCAAAGCACTCACAATTTTATTTATATTCACTTGACACTTAATTATTTGTTTTGTCTGGAATCGGCTGCTACCTACTGCCCTCTCTCGGGATCCTTTTGTACTTTATACAGTTGTTACCTTTCTCCGCTCACCTGCCGCCATCTATTATCCTCATTACATTACACTGCATACAGGTTCCTCGATACGGAACCTGGAGATTTTCCAAGCCGTATTCTTGTAATGTATTTTATCTTGCTAATTACCTTACTTTGCATTCACGTAGAGAATATTGACTAATGTATGTTGCATATATTCCCCTATTCTGCAACTATAGACTGCCTGGGAACGCCGCACTTGAAAAACGTAGAACTTTCTACCCGAATTACACTGAACTTTTATTATATCTTCTCGGAAACACTTATCCTTTGTTTAGTACTTGTCACACAAATTATTCAGCTTAAACTTATAAATTATACAATTTTTATTCACCCATTCGGATGGAGCTGCCGCTTGGGACGCTATGTTTTTTACTTCTCCCTTGTTATCCGTTCCTCCGGAAGTTCTACTTATTATAAACAACTGAACTTCCCCTTAACTACGAGCTTCTCGTTATATTTTTTTACTTAATGTAGCCAATCATAGAACAGCTAGTATTTATAATTTCTTTGGTTTACCTTTTACAGTCATTATTTATGGTCTAAAGGTTTTACATTTTACATCTGATCTACACACATTATTTATACATCTTTCTCGCCAATCTGTCAATCTTATTTTCATCATAACATAGCACTGTCATGTTTGCATCTGGTTCGGGATTAAACTCTCGAAACTGCTTCTTTTAAGCGATGCTAACACACTTTTCTTTTTAAACTAGACATAGTGTATGTAGATGTTGTATTACATAAATTTTATTGCACTGTGTCTATCGCGATTACACGAGACTTGGAGTTTTGCGCTGATAAATAACTCTGATATAAATATAACTAGACACTGACCAATGAGATTCATGATTGCCGGTTGACATTTGTGGTGTGCTGTTGAAGCATATAGAGATGCGTGCGTTGGCAATGTTACTAGAGTTGGGACTTTTTAATTAGCATATAATTTACATTATTTCATTGTTTGATGTTTTCTTATAGTTTTTAACCTTTGATTTGGGCTCTAAATATTCATTTATCTCAATATATATATATATATATATATATATATATATATATATATATATATATATATATATATATATATATATATATATATATACATATATATATATATCAATATATATCAATATTTGTAACTCAATACTATGCCTATGTTTACACCTATCATACACTGGCTTCGTGGTGGCCACCATGGGCCACCACGGGCTTCGTGGTGGCTACCATGGGCGTAGACGTTTCTTACAAATAATAGCATATTCTAATTCAGTAAATTGTTTGACATTTAATCAGAAAAAGGCTTTAAATTGACACATAGTTTTATAAAAAATACTTTTCTAGTTTATCCATATATCTCAAAAATAACTTATAAGATTGGGTTGTCAATATATTTTTAATATGGATATTGATATTTATAAACCATAAAATAATAAAATTTTAACAATATCATTTCTTCGTAAAAAAAGATGCAGGGTCCTAATGATAATACTAGTATAAGCAAATTATTCAGGAACAATTTAAGCATCTACCTAGTTAATACTCAAATGAAATAACTGTTCAATTATTTATTGCATGTGTAGGGAGAGGCCTAGCGAATGATTATGCATTATGAATGTATCTGCATATAATACGCACCACACGTTTTTGGTGAATTCATTTGAAACCCTCAATTGTTTAAAATGTCTTTATATAACCTTATATATAACCATAGATTAATATAACCAAACCACTTATATAACAAAACAATACTTACAATTCGATAATAGTATCACTATAGCAGTTAATTGACTATTACATCCTAGGCGCTTTTAGTGCATTTTACACGGTGTTTAACGCTGATAGACAAGACGCCTGTAAAACGCCAACAAAACGTATGGTAATTATTGTATATATCGAACAACATGTTCGATGTTTGCGTAAGCTGCATCAGCAGGGGCGCCAAATGTGTAGCGGACGACTATAAGTGTGACCAAAAAAGTAGGAAAACATTAGTGGATTTGTTTCATTCGAGAAGTTTGTTTCGGCGGAAATATAGCATTGTACTGATTAGAATCACTCTGATTATTTGGTACGTTATTTTATTGCAAAATTACGCGAAAACAGATGTCTATGGATGGTAAAGATGAAAGAGTATTACAATAGAACGAACATGGATGGATAAAGCTTATTCAGATATACTTGAGGCGTGTCAGATATATGGCAGTGAGTGCGATTTAGTTATTTCGGAATCAGTTTCGAATGAAATATAAGAAAGTGGTAGAAGTGGAAAAGTGGAAGTGGTAAAAGAAGGAAAGAGGTGGAACTGGAAGTGGTAAAGATTTCCGAGAAATCTGGTACAAGAACTGACGATTTTATGTGCGTCAATTATAGTACCACGATCTGTTAACTTTGCTGACTGAACAAGAAAAAACAAAGCACGGAGTTGACAATATCGATAGTAACGATGTAAATATAGACGCTTATGTTTTTGCTCCAACTCATCTATGACTAACTGCCTAACTATGGAGAGCTCTTGTTAACTCTTTACAAGTTATTATTTTCTATATTATATGTCCTTTCTTGTTACTTAAACACATTTGTAATAATATTGGGCAAAATCTGTACTATGATAACCACAATAAGTTTTTTCTACAGAGTTTACAATACTGCCTTTAAATAACCTATAAAATATATCCAAATTTTTTAATCCCCCTTCTTACGAAGATAAATCGCACCTCATTTCTAAAGAACTTCATTAGAGTAAAAGAATTTGTACAACGTCTAAAATGATTTTGATTAAAGTGAATATTCACATATACAAATGTTGATTTTTTTTGGTTCACCTTCTCCGTCAAATTCAGGGAACTAAAGTTTAAGTTCATGAGATCACACACCCTCATTTTTTTGTCTTCAGCCTTCAACGTCAAAACAATATTATAAAACAGAAGAACCGGCACGCATACCTACGTCACTCGTTTGAGTGGTGTTAATACGACTGTTGGCTGAGTCCAGCTATGGCCGCTCGCCCGCAATCCCGTTTAAAATCGCGTAATAGGAAGCGTGCCGTTTCCATGGGAACCGGCTATTTGCTCCGAGAAACTTGGCCGCTGGCTGGGTGTTTAGCGTCGCGTCGTCACCCCAAGTAAAATCGTATTTACTAATTAATAGTATTTTAAATATCAAGCGTTGAGAAAAGGATGCAGATTAAAAAATCATCAATTATCCTATGTATATTTCACTACCTACTTTGTATTTCTTGACCTTTTCTCGATTATCGGATGCACTTGTGTCCTTGTGTTCATTTGTGCCCTTTTTAATTGAAGAAATAAAACTATTATTACGAAATTTTTTTTTTGTTGCTGTGCACTCTCCCCCCCCCCCCGGCCTCCGACTGGCTCAGAGGGTCCCTCCAGCCTCGTTACTAGAGGTGCGACTTTAATTCGATATAACGATTTTTTAATGTATCGAAACATCAATATATCAATATATCAATGTATCATAATATCGATGTATCAATATATCAATAGATCGATATATCGATATATTAATACATCTATATGTCATTATATCTATTAATCGATATAACGTGGATATCGATACATTCTAAATATCCACATTTTCGATTAGGGGTGCAACTTTTATTCGATATATCGATAATAATATCAATATATCGAATAACGATAAGTTTTTTTTAAATATCGATATATCAGTACATCGATTAATCGAGATATCGTTGGTATCGATACATTCTAAATATCGATATTTTCGATATGTTTTTCAATATCGTCCACCCCTACTCGTAATTATTTTTATGGTTGTATATAGAACGATGTTATAGAATATACAAGTTTATAATTATTATATTCTTCAAACTTGTGTAAAATTGCCATACAAAATTACAGGAAACAATCTTGTTAGTCTAAATTTCAACAGATTTATGGTGAAATAATAATATAGGTAGTATATTAAAGCGCTAACTTACAAGCACGCGACAAATTAATTATCAATTTCATTTGAAATAATTATAACTCCATCAAGGTGGTTATACTAATTTTCTAAATAGTTTTATATGTGTAATTCAATAAATTATATAATAATTGTACACAGAGAAAATGATACGCTTTTCATACCTTAAACACAAGGAATGTAATAAGATTCCCATATGAGAATTTATAATTTAAGCAATGGGAATGTTACAAAAATAATACCAAGAAACAAGATACTATGTGGAACAGTTGCTTTAGAATGAACAACTGAATCTATTGTACTAAATGAATCTAGCATACGATTAATAGTTCCATATATCTATTTGACTTAAGTTTTAAGTGAAAGCCTCTATTATTCTTCGCTGCGAAAGTCGAGGAGATTGCCTTTGATCGGGTAAAAACTAAAATAGCTAATTTGGTCGTAAAGCAAAACTTTTTGTACCTTTATGTCACAAGTAAAATTTTAAACAACTTGCAATATGTCTGTCCGGCTGTTCATCTGTCCGTCCTTGCAGATGCTACGATCTTTATTAACACGCTATCTCAACAACGAAATATTCAAAGATAAGAATCTATGATTTAGCAGAAAAATCGGTTACGTTTTAGTTTTTGAGCCAACTCCAATATCAAATGTTGCCACAGTGGCGTTTAACAAAAGTTTTAAAAACAAAATTTTAAGCAAGTTAACAAAAATCAATCAATAAATATGACATAGAAACGTATCAAACATAAAAGCAGCAGATTCCTTTGTATTTGATACCTTTATATCGTTAATTCAGGGGTCCTTTTCTTGGCGGCGAGTAGTTCTACTGTTTCTCTATTACTAGTCTAGTCAACAAGTGCCATTTTGGTGACTTTCTCTTAGCCTCTATCGAAATTATCATTTAGGGCTCATTCGATTCGGAATGACATTTAAAAAATTTTTGAAAAATTTTAAGTTGGGTCGGTAAAAATTACAAAAGTTGTTAACAACTCGAAAACGAAAAAAATTGAAATCGAAAAAAAGTCTTTAAAGAGTCGCTAAAAAAAGTCTCGGAACTCTACCACCAATATTTATAAATTTAATTTAGAGATAAAAATAAGGATAGAAACGGGTTTTCTTATTATTAAATCTTTCGCTACAGTACCAGTCGGGACCAAGTGATTCCCCTTGTGCATATATGGCTGCAGCCGCAGTTAACCTTTAAAAAGTTTTTGAATTGGGAGAAATGTATTTTAGCTTTTTCCTAGCTTGTTATTGTATACTCGTGTAATAGATAAAGGAAGCATATTTTTATAACTTTATTTATACAAATTTACAAAACCAAAACAAAAAAAAACAAAAACATTCTAAAAAAATAAACAATATAATAAATATAATAATAAAAAATAATAAACTAGTATTTCAAATTGCGCCATGTGTGGATAACAAACAGCATATTTTAAAATATATAATTTATTCATAAATATATATTTTAATTTGCATTTGAGTTCCTTAGCATCACTCACGTTACGCATTATATCGTCCTATAATAGAACTTGAGGAAGTTCCATGTTATTAATTAAATAAGTATTATAAGTATACAAAAACCAACATACTTCAAGAATGACAAAAATATATTAATCAACAAATACAGAATTGCGGCCTTCCATGTCTGTTCCCTGCATATTATCAAGAGAATCATTGGGGATTAACCGGGGAGTAGAGTTCTATCTATTACTAATTACGCCAATATTCTTGGCTAAAGATGTGACCTCGATAGGAGGAGGTCGAATGGTACCACCGCTCTTTACCTATAATATCTATGTAGGCCGAGATCGCCTCGTAAGGGGTAGGCCGCGCGTTTCGCGTGACCTTCTCCACAAATGTGACCAGTGTCACGTCAAGTTACGCAGCCTCCCCCGGCCCTGGCTGATGGGCCCTACTGGCAGAGCCTTGCTACTTGACTTTCTTCGCCGGTGTGTATTATCCCCGGGGGTTTCGTATCGGATGTTTGAGGGATCCTTCCTGCCTCTCGCCGGGCTTGTTAGAGCCCGGCTGCGCGGCATTCGGGTTGTATGGAGGGTGAGCATTGTATCTCAGGATGGCGAAGCTCGCGAGCTGATGAGCGATCAGCCCGCTGGCTCAGTCAGATAAGGTAAGGGTGTGTGGTTTGGCAAGGCAGTCGGCCTCGCCGTCCACTGGGTTGGGCTGTATTAGTGTCTGCTCGATCCATTTTCTTTGCTCGTGCTGAAACATAGATCGTGATTATATTACATTTACCCATTATCTAGGATCGGGGTCTTTGGCCGCTCGTGAGGTCCTGCTTCCTCTGGATCGTAGTCCGTGGCCAGCCGGATCAGCAGATTCCTGTGGTCCTGTGCTATGACATAGAGTTTCTTGGCGTGATCCTCGGTCATCTCTGTGGCCGTTTTGTACTTAGGATCGATCCCTTCATATGACCTCGTTCATACCAAGGAGCGCCTACTGCAGTCCGAGTGCTATGTTTTTCAGTGCTTGGATCCTCTTGAGGGCGTCTTCGTTGCGTATCCCCATGCGATGGATGCGTAGGTCAGCTGGGGGCATAGGACAGTCTTGTTGAGGGTCATATTATTCTTCAGGATCGGCCTCTTGTCGCCGGCAACCTTGCGTACAGCAGGACTCGGGTGAACTTTGCCTTCTTCATAGTGGTATCTATATAGTCCTTCCATGTAAGGGCTCGATCCAGGGTCACGCCAAGGTACTTGACGTTGTTCCCCCATTGGATTTAACGTCGTTTATGGCGACGTATCCTGTTGGTCCCTGCTTGCGAAACCTCCGGAACAGCACTGCTTGGCTCTGCTCCGCATTGGTTTCCACCTTCCATCAGTTGCAACGGTCGTCGAGAAGTGAAGAAGCTTCCTGCAGGTAGCGGGTGGCCTGCCTTGCTTGCCAGAATCTGGCGAGGATGGCGGTGTCGTCTGCGTAGAGGGCCAGGGTGGTGTTGTTCGTCCTCGGAATGTCCGCGGTGTATAGGTTGAACAGGTTTGGGGAGAGTACGGTCCTCCTTCTAGTCGTCTGTCAGTTGACAGCTCGCCTTCTACTTTGACTCGGATGGTCCGGCCTCGTGGGCAGGATTGGATCAGCTTGAGGAAGTATACCGGAAAACCGGCGTCCATCATTTTGACAACCAATCCGTCGTGCCATACTCTATCGAAGGCTTTGGCTTGTCAATTATTGATTTAAGATATTTCTTAATAGTTAAATATAGTGATTGGTCTCAAACGATTCCTGGTGATTCTTAAATATTTCTAGAGGGCATTTTTGCATTGAACTGTAATTGTCAAAAAGAACTTTTGTATTTTACGCATCTTTGTAATTATTGAAAATAAATAGATTCAGAAGACACGAGGTAAATTCTAACAAAAGAAATGACGCCCTTTTAAAAAATAGTTAGTAGTTTTTTAGACCACTTCAACGAAATCGGAAAAACTTACAGTTCTGTCACAATCTCTTATAGCTGTAACGACACACTTCAGCCACTGTAGAACCGCATTCGCAGATTGTAATCGACCTCACAACAACAATGTTATATTCTTATTGTAGTTTCTCTTCACGGTAACTTAACGGTACTTAATTAAATTTAAGTACGTAAATATTTCTTCGATTTAAAATTATAATTATTTTCTATCTTTACACCAGTGTTAAAAGTAAATCATGTAATTTACTTTTAGCGCCAGTACTAAAAGTAAATTATTTTTAACACCAGTGCCTTATTTTATATTTCAGAGTGACAGCATACGTTAAAAACTAAACCTACTTTTAATGATGTTAAAAGAAAATATTTATTATATGCGTTTTTATCCATATTGTCATAATATAAAATTATATTTACATAAAATTATTGCATATAGAGAAGTGCATAGTTAGTATTTGTGTTTGCAATATTTGACACGAAAAATGAATACCTTCAAATATTTAACGAGTTTAGTGTTTAATTTTTACTTATGTAGGTTTATTTTATTTTTATACAATTTATAGACAAAATATGAATCTAATTTATAATCCATACTCAAACCAAAAATTTGAATTCGAGCAGCATGGAATCGAACGGACAACACCGATACATATTCATCGATGCTGTCGTTCCAATGGAGCTCGATTCCACCAACAAGTGAAGATCGATTTAAAAAGTAAACCCATTAGATCGCAGGACCGCGTAATTTACTAGAATAGTTAATAAAATTAATTAACTAATTAATTAATAGTCTTGGTTTGACACAGCTGGAAATGAACAGAATCTCAAAGGCAGGAAATTATTAGTTATAAAAAACCTTTCCATTCTTAGACGTAAAAAGGTCAATATTAATGGCTATTGAGTTCTAAAAAACATTAAAACCATTTTGGGATATATTGTATTTTAATGAACTGTATGTACCTACAGGAAATAATTATTAAAAGTGCTTTATATAAAATAATGCATCACTTTCAGCAAATGGCTTTCTGATTTTTTTAACGGATAAAGGTCAGTTGCAGTTCCTCCAGTTGCTACCGGTCATCAACAACAATACATTTATAATTTATTTTCAGCTGCATAACCTATCGATATATATAAATAGGGAGAGAGAGAGAGAGAGAAAGAGAAAGAAAAGTGAGAAAATAGCCCTAATATAAACGATTAAATGAATAAGAATCGTAAAGAGATCTTACGAAGTCAACAATCATTGTAGTATATAATTTACAAAGACGCTACGGGAGCAAAGTATCGTGCCTCAGTTAGATAAAGACAGAACACCACATCACATATTCTCAACAGCTATACGCTGACTGGTTAATCATAATTATAGTAATCGCTGAAAATTCGCCAAAAAAATAAAAGAACAATAAAAATAGTGTACCTTCAAAAATAGGTTTCCAGATTATTATTATACGGCACGGCAAAGACCAAAGAAGGTTGACTGACCGCAAACAAAATAGAAGTATCCATATAAAATCCTAGTGAAGTAAATATATTAGTGAAATATTGTTGAATAACTATGTAAAGTGTTTTAAATGTAAATCTAATGTGTAATAGTAAAAAAGTATAAAGGTGGTGACGTAATTGGTTAGCAGAGAGTATCTATGGAAGGAAATGGATGCGAAACTAAGGTTTTGTTTGAGCGGGAGGACTTCCTTACTAATGCATAATAATGCAAAGGGAGTACACATTTGACACTAGAGTCAGTAGCCTCGTATAGAGCTTTTCTAAAAGAATTATGAAAATTGAAGAATTAAATAGTAAAAATAATAGTATTGTTAAAGTTTTGATACTCAGTAGAAATAATTGTAAGAAGTATATTGTATCGTAGAAATTAAGGAATTTAGTGACAATAGCCAGATCCTATTAGCAAATAGATATGTAGGTTGTCCTAAATAGTCTCATAAGTATGTTTTTCATCGTATCCGCCTAAGGATTAATTAAGAAGCAGAGAAGATAAACAAGCCAGTGTAAGTACGAGCAGACATAACACGATTTCCACCAGCAGAGTTGTTAAAATCGCTGATTTATTGGACCCAAAGCCATTTTCAATCCTAATAGACGCGGTTGCAGTTGAGCGACGCCATTGAAGTTCATCAGTTACAGATTACCACCGGTAAGGGATCATCACCATAGTGCAACAGTGCAGTGCGCGTGTGTTATGTTTTGGTTTATTTACAAAGGATTAACTTTAAACCCTCTTATAACCCTTGTAGAATTTTGTAAAATTATTATTTTATTTTTACCTGATAGTAAGTAATTTTATATTCTATCAGACAAAATAAGAATAATAAACATATTAATTTTATATATGTGTGTGCACGAATATGAAATTGAAGTGTTCACTAGCATTGGGAACTGGAGCCCATATTTATAAAGAGTGTACGTATTACGTAAGAAATTAAATGAAGTATATTCCACTCCATTAATATTTTCATCTTAACCTATTTTCTGCTCTATATATAAAATAAAGCTATCTATCTCAATTCAACTTAGTTCTATCTAGCTCAATTCAACTTCAATTTAGTGACAATAGCCAGATCCTATTAGCAAATAGATATGTAGGTTGTCCTAAATAGTCTCATAAGTATGTTTTTCATCGTATTCGCCTAAGGATTAATTAAGAAGCAGAGAAGATAAACAAGCCAGTGTAAGTACGAGCAGACATAACACGATTTCCACCAGCAGAGTTGTTAAAATCGCTGATTTATTGGATCCAAAGCCATTTTCAATCCTAATAGACGCGGTTGCAGTTGAGCGACGCCATTGAAGTTCATCAGTTACAGATTACCACCGGTAAGGGATCATCACCATAGTGCAACAGTGCAGTGCGCGTGTGTTATGTTTTGGTTTATTTACAAAGGATTAACTTTAAACCCTCTTATAACCCTTGTCGAATTTTGTAAAATTATTATTTTATTTTTACCTGATAGTAAGTAATTTTATATTCTATCAGACAAAATAAGAATAATAAACATATTAATTTTATATATGTGTGTGCACGAATATGAAATTGAAGTGTTCACTAGCATTGAGAACTGGAGCCCATATTTATAAAGAGTGTACGTATTACGTAAGAAATTAAATGAAGTATATTCCACTCCATTAATATTTTCATCTTAACCTATTTTCTGCTCTATATATAAAATAAAACTATCTATCTCAATTCTCTATTAATATATCAACGTAAGGCGACTAAACTATAAATAGAATAATATCAAACAAATAATACCATTATAATAAATATTACAAATTGTCTTACCAACGTGGGACTCTACAATTCACAATATCCTTTATCATAATATAATTATCGTAATATAAAATATAATTATTACAATTGGTGCCCAACGTGTATATCATAAATAAAGCTCATGTATAAGTAAAATACGAAATAGCGAATAAAATGCGAAATAGCGATATAGTGCATTGAGACCAATGGCAGCAAATTATTTACAAAATATTTTTTGGACCACCAACTCGGTAATGAGATAATGTTCCTAATTGAAATTTTACAGTGTGTTTCAAAAATGGTTAAATCAGGTTCTGACAAATTTGGAAATTTGACACATTTATATTTTTTTCTGAATTGTCACATATAATAAAAATTATATTTACACATAATAACGTTCTATTCAAAAAGTTCACGCATGAGGATGTTTCGTTTGGAATAACAAAGTTACCCCATTTCCGAAAATACTCTGTCACTTCCGGCTAAATCCGAAGTGAGTAAAAAAAGATGGATACTCATAAAAAAGCTAAATTATAAAAAGACTGGTGAAAACAGCATTTCATGATTTCAACTCATTCACAAGTTATATGGGATGAAAAAGGGTCAAAATTGAATGGGGCCATTTCCAATGGTAATATAATATCTGGAGTTTATGCTACTCCCGATAATAATGAAACTGTTTTTTTTCTTTAGCACAGTCCCCAGTAATGCGGTGGCTTAGATTAAAAACCAAAAAGTGGCCCAAAAACAACACTCATTATGATCTTCTAAAGTTTTAAATATTTGATGCAAAATTATAAAATCCATTTCCAATTAAGTTCTTATAAATTTTCCTCATAAGAATTTAATGGAAAAGAGAATTTATATTTTTGAATTAAATGTTTAAAACCTCAAAAATAAAACAAGAAAATATTCAGTTACTATTTAATAGCACTATTTTCCTCGTTATTGCCTTTCTCTTGTTGAGTTGAAATATTCAAATTTAATGATAGTTAGTACTAAAAATTTAATGGTTGTATAGTTACATTAGTATTAAAGTAACATTACATTTTATTCTATAAAGTGTCCCCCGAATGCCATTGGAACTCGGATCTATTATAAAAAAAATTGTCACAGGTTCGCTCATATATGTCTACTTGCATTGGAAATAGAACTCATTGGTATTCTTTAATTTGGACATCAAATTTTATAGCTTTTGTTTATATAAAAATTATAGTCCCGTAAATAAACCATTCAATAAGGAAATATCTGCCTTAGCGCATAACTTTTATAATCACTTTGGAATATGATACATTTATTCGGAAAAGTATTTTTCTCCATCTTAAGCTCGCCTTTCATTATTAAACAAATAGTAAAAAAAGAGTTGTTTTTTCTCTTTTTATATCTCCTCTTACAATTTCTTTCGTAGTACTCGGACTGCAAAAACAGTCAATAATAATTTATTCGTTATTAAATTTACTATCAATCTAGACAAATTAAATTATCGCAAAATATTTTTTCACAAAGTATAATGCAAAAAATCGCAAAAAAATGTTTTTGCCAATTTAATGTTGAGGCATCTATAACTTTTAGATTTTTCAATAAAAACATTTGAGAGTTTTAGGTTTGGTAGCTCTTACAGCGCTCTTGAGCCATTCGCATTGGCTGTAATGTTGCAGTAAAATAAAGATAGATAAAAGAAATTTAAAAAAACATGTTATAAAGAGCACTATTATGCAGAAAAAAAGTATTTTTCTGCGTGCAAAAATATGCAATTTAACGTGAAATTGGTTTCGTCTTTTAGATGAAAAATTTCCTTAGTTATTTATATGTTTATTTTGCAAAATCAATTTCTGAAAAATAATGTCACATTTTTTACAAAATTGTAAAATGGTTGTCTTTCGTAGTACTCTCTATTTTTACGGTTAGGACTACAGCCGAATATTTTTTTAATATAATTACTGATTTGACAGCAAATGCCTTGTAAATGACTCAAGATCTATTATAGGAGTTACTAAAACTCAAAGAATTTTTATTGAAAAATGTAAAAGTTACGGATGCCTAAAGAATCTTAAATCTTAAACACACATTTTCTGCATGATAATTTAGCGAAAAATATTTTTTGGATATTTTAATTATTTTAAATAGATAGGAAATTTAATAAATTGGCATTTACTGTATATGCATCATTTTCAAGCTATTGAAAATGGTTTTGCGTTATTGGCAAAAATTTCCTTATTCATTATTTTTGCATGATTTATCTACCGCATTATTATATATTGGATTAATTTCACACTACGAATGATAGAAGGATTAGATATAATAATCCTTTGAATAATTAATACTCTCCAATATTACATCAGTATTAAAAAATACCTAGAAAAATATTTTGCAATGTTCACGAAACTAGACAACCCTTTCAATTTCACGAACTCAATAATCATTAAACAATGTCAATAATTAGTATTCACTATTCATTCCATCGAAAAAATGTCAAAATAATTGGCAAATATTATGGCAATGTTAGTCATTAATTTCCTTCGTCTGTTAGTTATGAACGGATTATTTACCCCCGTCAACAGCAGCGTAGGTTATAAAGCGAAGTACTGGGCTCCACCTGAAGACATTCAAAGTTACTCTCACTGTTATAAAATTGTACAAACCGTTTTAGTAGTGCTTAACAAGAACTAGGTACGTGATTTTGTTACTACTACGCGCTAGTGCAGTTTGGATTTAGGACACTAAGCAAAATGCAGTTTTTTAGTACGGTAAGTACTGGGTCAATTTTTAATGTTTAAGCGTTAGCGTGATAAATCAACTATGAACTACTTTTTACTAATTTAGTGGATTAAGCTATTTTCCGCGTGATTGTTCTTGGTACTTGAAGATATATAACTGAAAATAAAACTAGCAATTGTCCTTGACCATAACTTTATTATCTTACATCATATTAGCATTAACTTATGCCGTGCTTCCTAAATTAGAAATTCTAGTACTACTAGCATGTTAGTATATCATAATCGTTAATATTATGTGTAAAAATAATACTTCTTGGTTCATTATTTCGAAATTTCAAAATTTTTTATGAAGTAATTTTTCAGTCATCCAATAATACATAATATATGCACTATTTCTGTTATATTAAAGATTACTTAATATACATCATAATATTATAGAAATATTACAATATATATATATATATATATATATATATATATATATATATATATATATATATATATATATATATATATATATATATATATATATATATATATATACATATATATATATATATATATATATATATATATATATATATATATATATATATATATATATATATATATATATATATATATATATATACATATATATATATATATATATATATATATATATATATATATATATATATATATATATATATATATATATATATATATATATATATATATATATATATATATATATATATATATATATATATATATATATATATATATATATATATATATATATATATATATATATATATATATATATATATATATATATATATATATATATATATACATACATATATACACATATATATATATATATATATATATATATATATATATATATATATATATATATATATATATATATATATATATATATATATATATATATATATATATATATATATATATATATATATATATATATATATATATTATATCACTCGTCGTGAATAACTTTTTGAAAACTTTATTCAGATGAAATGGATAGTTGCAACTATCCTGACGAAAAATAAATATTAGTGAGTTAAATTTTTGCTCTTACTGTTTGAATACAGATACTACACTGGTCGTTACATGTCTAATCGTAATTTATGCATGGTCGTTACATGGTACTAAACTGAATTTATATGCTCAGAAGAACTTATTTAGCAGGTAGTTTATTTACAACGTTTTAAGAAATACACGTGCAATAATGTCAACTAAGCTAAGTAAAACTAATATCTAATGCGAAGGCAGTGACATAAGGCACCAGGGGAAGTTGTTATCTTTTGCTACATCGGCAAAAACACGACTTGTGAATAACGTGTCTACCGTGTTCAAGTGCCTTTGTAAACTCTTATGCATTATTATGCGTAGTGAAGAAAGTCTATCCACATAAAACAATGTATTTGTAACTCTCTGGAAATTGGAGAAAACCAGAAGGTTGTGTTTTTTAATCCATTCTCTTTATATTTCAGCATTATAAAAACTATCACAAACTGTAATTTTATTAGTTGTTCGCTCAATTTCATTTAATTCTTCTAAATTCTTCTTCTAAGGTGGAGAATAAATTTTAAATTTTACCCAAATAAAGAAAAAAAACTTTACTTTAGAGACCTATAACTTAGAGGAAATGGGTTTTTTGGGTTTATTTTGACAATCATGTTTTATGTAAAATGCTCCTAATGCTCTGCACTATGTTGTCAATATTTCATGTTATTTTGTTCACCTCTCTTTATAAGTGTATTTTATTACTTTTTAAGTACTTACTTATCAAGTGTACTTTATAAGTGTACTCAATTTAAAATAAATATTACTACAAAAATTGGTAATATTATGCCTCGGGAGATAGAGTACATTGATGATTTTTAAAGCAACCTTATTAGAGGCAGAAATACGAGGTCTATTTGACTATAGTATGTATGATTGACAGCTTTTAACATATACGAGTAATATACCTATGGCTGGCTTACGCCGCCCAGTGCCAGGAGTATCCGTGTGCAGATACCGTATGCGCATAGCCATCAGACGATATTTGGGGTATCTTATGCTACGTATATGTATTTTCATCATCTAGACAGTCGAACAACCTTGTCACACAACTCCTGTAACGTAATAGTTTTAAAATATTCGTAGGAAACTAACTTGTCCTCCATGATAGACCTTATGACGCGTATTATTATTATTAAGTTCAAGTGCCTTTGTAAACTCTTATGCATTATTATGCGTAGTGAAGAAAGTCTATCCACATAAAACAATGTATTTGTAACTCTCTGGAAATTGGAGAAAACCGGAAGGTTGTGTTTTTTAATCCATTCTCTTTATATTTCAGCATTATAAAAACTATCACAAACTGTAATTTTATTAGTTGTTCGCTCAATTTCATTTAATTCTTCTAAATTCTTCTTCTAAGGTGGAGAATAAATTTTAAATTTTACCCAAATAAAGAAAAAAAACCTTACTTTAGAGACCTATAACTTAGAGGAAATGGGTTTTTTTGGGTTTATTTTGACAATCATGTTTTATGTAAAATGCTCCTAATGCTCTGCACTATGTTGTCAATATTTCATGTTATTTTGTTCACCTCTCTTTATAAGTGTATTTTATTACTTTTTAAGTACTTACTTATCAAGTGTACTTTATAAGTGTACTCAATTTAAAATAAATATTACTACAAAAATTGGTAATATTATGCCTCGGGAGATAGAGTACATTGATGATTTTTAAAGCAACCTTATTAGAGGCAGAAATACGAGGTCTATTTGACTATAGTATGTATGATTGACAGCTTTTAACATATACGAGTAATATACCTATGGCTGGCTTACGCCGCCCAGTGCCAGGAGTATCCGTGTGCAGATACCGTATGCGCATAGCCATCAGACGATATTTGGGGTATCTTATGCTACGTATATGTATTTTCATCATCTAGACAGTCGAACAACCTTGTCACACAACTCCTGTAACGTAATAGTTTTAAAATATTCGTAGGAAACTAACTGGTCCTCCATGATAGACCTTATGACACGTATTATTATTATTTAGTCATCGATCCTGTGACAAATGTAATTGTGACAAAACTGGTTCTCCTTGGCAGACCTTATGCCGTGCATACGTATCTAATCTAAGTCAGTGAATAATTTAAAAAAAAACAGAAGAACTTGCTACCTATCGAACGCTAGCAAACATATATGATGAACTAAATACTTGAATGATACGAAATTGTGGCTACTGTCTGGGGAACGCAGTCTTTGGTGCGCATTACGTTTCAATAGCTGACCACCGCAAACGGTAGCGTTCATATTATGTTAATGTATTAATTCTTCTACGTTTGAATAGTTAAATTACTTTAGTTAAAATACTTTCACCAGCAAATAAATAAGGGCAACTTCATTGTGACCACCTTGATAAAGAAATGAGTACTAAATCTCATACACCCAACTTCTTAATTTATGAGATAATAAGATAATAATACAAAATATAATAGTATGTTTTATCCAACAGTAAAATAGTAGTGAATTACTTAAACGTGATATTCTATTTTTATTAATAACATACTATACAATATTTTTCGTTAGAAACATTCTCATAATTCTATACATATACCTACAGTCTAAAATTTCAGTTTTTCTTCTGCCTCAACTTTCATTTCTTATTACAGAATATAAACTTTAACTATTATATCTTCTATGAATTAGATCAGTAGATAATTCTAAAGTATATCTAATAATTCTAAAGCTATTCACTGTAATAAACAATACCTATGGAAAAGCTTGTTACAGCAAATAAATTACTTAATCTAATCCTTAATTTCTGAATCATATACGTATAATGCGATTGTATGAAAATTGACGTAACATGAACATAAAACTCAAATAAGTTTGTCAAATATAGTCTAGGAAAATTAAAATGATAATTGACGATCAGCCGAAATAATTCGTGTAGTTTCGAAATTTGGTATAGTTATTCATTAAGGTGTCATGATAAATATACTATAAGTCCCCGAGGGTGGGAAGTGAGATGGCGGTGGGGGATGGTGTGAACGGTCCCTTTTTCAGTTTGTTGCTCATATCTCTGAAATCTTCAGTAATATAAACATAATCGTAATTACTTATACCAAAATTATTATACGCGTGAACTTAGCGAAACAGTTTTAAATAATTGAATGTCGAATCAGCTCATTTGTTGCTAAAAAGTTGCTAATTAGTTGTAGTGGTGATCAATTTGTTGCTCTCAATTTTTTTTTAAAAACGGAATGTTTCGCTAAGTTCACATGAAGTTAGCAAAACACGATCATGAAAAATTAATTCAAATAATTGGAAGCAGGCCTAAATTTTTTTTGTTGCTAATTAGTTGTAGTAATTGCAACATTGAAATTAGTATTATTTTTTAAAAACTAAGCCATGATTCGTATGAACCGCACAACTAATTCCCATGACGATTTCCCATGAAGAAATATGATTTTTAGGATATTTGGCATCTTTTAATAGCAACAAATTCTGTAACGCTACAACGAATTCATACCAACCTAACAATGAATTCGCGCGACGATTTCAGGTCCAAAAAACAAGAAACAATCCTTTTACAGGGAATGTCTTACTGGAAATAATTTTAAAAAAATATATTTTTGCGCGATTTTTTGCTTATTTCAGCAGCAACAAATTTTGCAATGCTACAACTAATTCGTACGAGCCGTAGAAGAAATTTCCATGATGATTCTGAGATGAACAGCTGGAAATGTTAAAAAAATATTTTTCGCGATTTTTTGTATATTTCAGTTCAACTCTACAGTGCTATAACTACACAACACAACCAATCGTAGTATAGGGGTTGTTTTGCTGGAAATAATTTTAAAAAATATATCGCGATTTTTCGCATATTTCAGCAGCAGCAAATTCACCAATGCTTGTATAGGGGTTGTTTTGCTGAAAATATTGAAAACAATTGTACTTATCGGTATAGTTCGCATATGTTAGCAGTAAAAAAAATCATAGAAGCTACAACTAATTCGTACTAGGGGCACAATAAATTCCCATGACCATTTCTATTCCGGAACTAGGAACCAAACTTTTCAAAGGGAATGTTGCGCCAGAAATAATTTAAAAAAGGATACTTTCTTTCGGAAAATAAAATATACTTTGCAGGCATAAAAGCTGTCATCGCTGTACATTAATTTTTCCTATTACTTTTATATCCGTGCACGATAAGTATCGGTTTTTTAAATATTTCTAGCACAAACCCCCCACACAAGTATTGGTTCATGGTTTTTGGACTCGAAAGTATCAGGGATTTGTTGTGTGACTCGTAGATACAAATTAATTGTAGTTCTTTTAATTTTGTTGCTGCTTAAATATACGACTTATACATAATAGTACATCTTTTTCAATAATTGGAGAAGTGGCGTGATGCACAGTTTTGCCGTTTTAGTACATTTGTACTCTAGTATATTTTCGACAGCAAAATATAGAAGCATTCATTCATTATAATGGGCTTAATTCGGGTAGGTTTTAAATATATAAGCAACAAACCGAAAAGAGGGTGAAATGTCCCTTTTTCACCCTCTCCCCCACCGCCGGCTCACTCCCCACCCTCGGGGAGTTTTAGTGTGTTTATTAGGACACCTCAATGAATAACCAATTTTCGAGACTACACAAATTATTTCGGCTGATTTAATTAATACTAATAGGCTAATATATTCTAAACTGTACCAATTGTGAGCATTTATCTTGTTGTTCTCGTTAAAGCTACGTGCTTTACGTACATTCCTCGATATTATTCTTTTGTGTCAAAAATTTCTAGGAGGAAGAATGTTTTAAAAATAGTTTAAAATAAGATGTCTATTATCATGGGACCATGAATGAAACGGTTATTTGAAGCAAACCGCTAATATTTTCATACGTAAGGTATGGTGTGTAAAATTAAACCATGCCCAGAAATTAATGATTTCACACAGAGTTCGTAGTTTGGTTACGCTTAAGTGATCGTATATTAAGTAGGATTAATTTTCTCTCGAGCCAGTCAGTAACCTGAAATTATTAGGCCCAGACATGCCAAGGATTTTTATATTTTTGTTAATGCAATGAACTAATTGCCTAACAGTATTTCATATTTTGTATGTATGAATATTTGAATTGTATATTTTAGTATATTCGTAATCTGGTTTTAGTATAGGTACCTATACAGAATTATCTGTTATTTTTTAAATTATTGTAAGTATCCGTTATATTTATTCAAAACTCAAAATACAATCATACCTAATAATTATATCATTATATTTTTAAGTGAATGTGTTATAAATAGAGACATTATAAGGTAACGAAGAGGTGGACTTAAGGCGCGTATCCAGATTTCTATCATGACTGCCATTCCTTTCTCGGCATGTGTGCACTGCGAGCGACTCTAGACAGTTATTACTACTGCTTTAATCTTTCCTTCCTGTCTTTCATTTTCCTGCTTCTCTTTCGGAGTGTTACATTCCATAAATACCATCATGTTTTAAGCATATCCCAAAAATTATGTGGCAGTTGTAGATTATAGTATTGCCTCTATTGCCGCCTTTACTGCGATAGTCGAAGAGTAGGTATATTGCATTTGATCGGGAGAAAACTAAAATCGCCAATTTTCGTCGGACAAAATTTTGTATACAATTGTGTCCTTGATTAAACTTTTAGCAACAAAATATCATTATCTCGATCGATGGAGCGGGCAATGGGAATGCTTTCTCATTTATGGTCCTAATCAACCCAACATCTGTGTTTCGTGAATTTGGAGGTTGCATAGGTAAGTATATCCCGAATTTTTCTCATAATATATATTTACGATGGCGGATCTAAGATGGCTGACATTTTTCTCATCTATGGTTCCCCTCGACTAAAACTCTGGGATTCTGGGTGCTCTGATTACGATTGTGTTTTTGCAAAATGAATATTTAAAACGGTGACTTTAAGATGGTGGATATTTTTTTCCATTCATCGTCCCGATTTTTTTGGCAAAATAAATACTCAAGATGGCAGGCCGTAGGTGGCGGGAATTTTTGATATTTTTGGTCCGATTCTACTCGAAATATGTATCTTGGAATTTTTGGCAATGTAAATCGCGATTTATTGGTCAGAACAGATATTCAAGAACTTGATTTAAAGTTCGCTTCGACTAGAACAATTACCTGTTCTAATCTAGAACACGTAATATCTTATCATTATTATACCCACTGAAAATATAACCACTGATAGACACCAAGTAATTGCCGATTCACGATATAGTAGTAGTAGCTCCAGCTCAGTAAGATTGGAAAATAACAAGATTAACTAGATAATATATAAAAAATAAGATAAAAATAAAATTCTACTTCTATTTTCACTACCTCATTTTTTAATATCGAGTTGTTATTGCTATTTCTTAATCTACGGAAGAAAATATTTCGGTTTTGATTCATTCAGTTAGTTGTAATAAATAGATCTGGTTTTGCTTTTTTATTTAATAATTTGATTCATTCCGTTGGTACAATATCTAATTATGTTGTTTTCCTATTTATGCCTTTTATACGTATACTTATTGAATGTAGTAATATATTTTACATTTCTGCAAGACAATTTAGTATGTGCTGATATAAAAAAAGTACATATTATGGGAGATTTTAATACATATTATTCATGTTATTTTATTTATTTAAGGAAAAAAACACGTTGTGCGCCTAGTTACATGTATAATTAATTCAATTGAGTTATAAATATACAAGTGTTAAATATTAACATACACCACAAAAATAAAATAACCACATACATAATACATTGTTCTTTTTCGAAAACTATAGGGGGTTTGCGTTACTGAAAAATTTCCTTATTTCCTCTTTAAATATGTGCTGGCAATATAACTTACAATCAACTGCAAGAGTAAATGAAGTTAGGGATCTACGAGACTCCCTAACTTTATTTACCCTTGCAGTTGTAGTCTAGTAAGTTATACACATATTATTCAACAATGAATAAGTTCTATTCATTTTAAACACAGTTATAAGTTTTGGACGTAACCTGTGGTCCGGAACAAAAAAGTTTAATGTAGATAGCAGGTAAGGACTGTCCAAGATATTATTTATTAATTTGTAGAGGAACATATATGTGCTGCACTCTTCTGCAATTGACATGTGGTACTTGCAGATCTCTACGAATTGGGTCATAATGAACATAGCCGGGGTTAATATTATATTTTTTTAAATAAATATACTTGATAACTCTGTTCTGTACGGTTTCTATTTTGTGATTTCAAGTTTGCGATAGGGGATGTCATATAAATGAACCGCATTCCAAGCGGCTATAACTCATTCGTGTAGATGAGTTATAGGTATAGGAGTTATAGGAAGATATTTAATTGTTTCAATATTTTTAAAGTCGTACCAAATACGTTTAAAAAATCCTAACAATTTATGCCCCAGATTAGTTATATAGTTTATAGGTATGTGTTTCAAACTTAAAATTATATTGAAAAATAATCCCTAAATATTTTATTTCTGTACGTCTGTTCAATACGACTTGGTTCATTGTATAATTAAAGATATCATTATAAAGTATATAGTTATTTTGAACATATTTCATGATTTTATTAATTGGGATGCATT
The DNA here is from genome assembly GCA_964058915.1 of Tetropium fuscum. NCBI lineage: Eukaryota > Metazoa > Arthropoda > Insecta > Coleoptera > Cerambycidae > Tetropium > Tetropium fuscum. The sequence continues at coordinate 11,883 of CAXKVY010018569.1, read as the reverse complement.
TAACGTACTTAACGATGAAAAAAGTTTAGAGGGAAGAACCTTTGGTCATAAATTCGTAGGAAAATTTTAATTACCGTCTGGTAAGGAAGGATTGTCTTTATTTTATTAATGAGGATTTTATTTATCACTCTGCTCTAAATATTATGATTTTGATTGAATACAAAGAATACAAATAAGGGGAACGGTTCACGGAATTTAAATATAATTATACAAAGGCTCACTTTTATAGAATGAGTGAAAGTGATATAGAATGAGTGAGATATGCTGATTGGTCTAGAGCACCTACTAGTTAAATGGAAAAGTAGCCTTGGATGGAATTTTATTTTTAAATGTAGGCTTACAATTTAGCATAAAATTAATAGCTAAATGAATAGGTTTAGATTATTGATGAATGTGAACTGAAATATAATCTGTGAAACCTAAAGAAATTTGAGTTTGGTACAAAAGAAATAAAACATTTACATAAATGGAAACACATGAGACTGAGGTCGATATCTAACTTCTATGTAGTATACTTTTAACAGAAAAAGAATAGAAATATGATGACATCATAGGAGAAAAAATATATTCCGAATATAGAACATGGGATAGGCACTAATATAAATAATTTTTGGAATTATATGTGGAAGCATCATTTGCATTAATTTATTCGAAAATTAGACCTTATGTTTTAAATGTTGACTGTATCGATAACAATATTACATAATATGGTATGTTTAACATGAACAATTACATAATTATTTAATTATATTTGGACAAAACAGCTAAAAAATTAAAACGCAAGAAAACCGCGGGAAATTATAGGATTGAATACTGAAAATTTATAAAGCGATAGTTACCTACTCCCATCTTTAAATATGAAAATAAAATGGATAGTGAAAATGTTACGCCCATATCTATCATGTAGGGTTGTCAACACTTCGGTTTTGACCCGGAGTCTCCAGATTTCACGATCTATTCTCCGGGATCCGGATGACGTATAAATATCTCCGTTTAGAAGTCAAAACAAACGAAACAATATTCACGGGCCAGACCTAATATCTCGGTACGGCCCCCTGAACCACTCTATACCCTTAATTTAGCTATTGGTCGTGATCTGTAGAATTTATGACCCCGAGAATGTCACTCCGAATGAACGAAATATGAAATCTGTCCGTCGACTAAAAAATTACATTCTAGGACTCATCAGAAACTCAGTGATATTTTTTTTTCATTCGGTCTAATAGATCCAAAATGATGGTTTAATAAAAATTTTTTTTTAAATTTTGCAAAAAATAATAGCACTGGGTTTCTGAGTCCTAGAATGTAAAAAATTACATTCTAGGTCGGCGGACAGGTTTTACGTTTCGTCTATTCGGAGTCATAAATTATAGAGATCACGACCAACAGCTCAACTAAGGGTACCTACCGAGTGGTTCAGGGGCTGCACACCATCTATCAAGACGACGGACATCCACGGCTTCTCGGGTTTTCAGCAATACTATTCTCTGACCCTGACCCCTGACTATTCTCAACATTGTTAACGTTGGTCGTATCCTGATTTCGATGAACGGACATTTACTATTTTCCACCAACATAGAATGATTGTTAAAAATTCAGCGGTATCCAAATTATTAATTTCAATACATTGATTTAGAGCCGCAATATGTCTATCATCAAATAACTTGACAGCAAGCTGTACATTTTGTCGTCGAGTGAGGATGGATATAAAACTTTTGTTGAGAGAGCAGGAGCCATTTTAACAATTTGATTACTTTCCTCGGAGTATAAAAATTGTCTCGTCCCGATTTGTTAACTCATGTCGCCTCTCGACTGGGTGCTTTCGCTTAACAGGTGATTTTTTTGTAATATAGAACAGTTGATTCGGATATATTGAAGGAATAGCGTTTTTTGTAAGTTTTGGTTTCTAACACACGGAGTAGTTTCCACAAACACCAAAACACTTTCACTTCGCTCGACGCGCGTTTCGCCAACCAAGTTGGCATCATCCGGAGACGATTAAAACTGTTAAAAACAGTTAAAACAGTTTTAATCGTCTCCGGATGATGCCAACTTGGTTGGCGAAACGCGCGTCGAGCGAAGTGAAAGTGTTTTGGTGTTTGTGGAAACTACTCCGAGTGTTACAGTTACATCAAAGGTTCCACCCCTATCCAGTAGTTTTGGTTTCTCTCTAGGAACCTCCAAGATAGAACCATCGTCCCTAGTCATTATATCTATTTTTATAATACTCGACTCTGAAAAATGCCTAATAGAGACTACTGAATGTTTTGTAGGACGACTCTCTATGAATGGCTTTATTCCACATTTGTTTAATTTCCTTATCTTTTGGAAAAGAAAACACGGACACATAAGTATTGGTACTATCGTAATTGCTTGAGCAGTTAGGTACGATCTTTGTCACTTTATTGCAAATGACACCTACCTTAAGTAGTGAAGTGTATTTTTAACTAACAGGTTTTTTATAACACAAGAAACATACTTCTAAAATTTACTCAGAACATTTAGAATTTACACAGAAACACTTGCATTACCTGCATTGGTCATTTGCCAGATAATAAGTCACGCTACACAGCAAAATAAACCACCTTCCGATGTCTATTTTACTGATTTTACGAATTGTCAACAAAAACTATATACATTTGAGAAGTCTCACATATTCAGTTATTATTTTCGCTTTATTACAACTTTGAAATTGAGCTTTTTACTAAGCAAAAACATGCAACGTTTTACGTGTATACGGTGTATAATCAACATAACTACAAGCAGCGGAGGACGCATTATCTAACTACTCTGTTGTATGCGGGATTCATGGAATTTAAGTCCGATATTACTTCTCTATCTAACTTACACATTCTCTATATCTCTATCCTATCATATCGAGAAATACGTAGGGAATGATTTTTAGAATCCCGGGGTACGGTACTTCATAGATGACTTGATGTAAAATACAGTAAAATCACCAGCCCGGTCGTGTGACGTCATTGTCGTCATATTTTTGATTTTCCCGGCCTCTACCTTACGGAGGTCCCGAATAAGTGTTAACGAATTTATTTCGACTGGGTTGAATAACTGAAACCAATATTCAGTGTACCAAAATCCAAGCAATATTTGACAAAAAGCCATTTACAAAGTAAAAATGAAACATTTATGATCTAACTTGGTAAGGAATTTGGAGACAACATTTGATGCAATTACATATCTGCTGATTAAATTCAGCGGAAGACGAAGAAACTAGCTCTTAGTTAAATACATGTGTAAATAGAGCAAACCAATCAATTATGCATTTTTTAATTAGCAGCGGAATATAATGGACTTCAATACTTCAGTACCTATTTACCGAACTGTAAAATTTTTTGTTCATTCAAAAACACGTTGAAGGATCCTGATTTCACTTCACCAACTATAGCTAGGCAGTTTTATATTTTATAGTGTATTGTAAGATTAATTACATACATATCCGAAAACAGATTGTAAACTAAAAGTACCAGCAAGTAGGTTACGAATATAGAACTGTTCTTAATTGTTTCTATTTTTGATCAGTGAACGTTTTAAAATTCATTATTATAAGTAGTTTAAAAGTAGGTATACTCCGTAAAGTAGGTGTACTTCGATTGTTCTGATTTTTTATCAGTTTTGCAATTATCATCACCAAACAATGTGTCAAGGCGTATAAATACGGGAATGTTAAAATCTATTGCTATGTGTTAAAGAGATTATAGAAAAGTATTATTACGAAAACTTTCACAGTTTTTTAAGTATTCTTGTTTTGGTATAAAGCGGTAGTTTAATTTAATTATTAGTACATAATATATTGTATATTCTTAAAAAATATATAGCTACCTACTACAGAAAAATATAAATCCTTTCACTGGTAACGTGGTTAATTTAAATTGTGTTAAAAATCCTTGAATAACTGGACAAACTGTAAACAATTTAGCTTAGACAATGAGATACATAATAAAATATATAATATTTTCTTCCTCATTGAATATTTTTGTAATTATTTAAATTATATTATTCATAGAGCAAAAAATATATGAGTTATTAAAAAATATAGAGTTAGCAACTAACGACACCGCACAAAATTGAGCTTAAAATTGGACCAATTACCAAGGTAATCAAGGTATTGAAGAATAATGGAATAAGAAATATAAACTTTGTATCTATAACTATAACTATTATTTTTGAGGTTTTATTTTAAGTTCAATGTACAGTAGAGAAAACAAAATAACAAGTAGGTACCGAGGTACTTACTTCTGTACTTCTGAAACAAAATAAAACGTCAAATTAGGAAATACTAGTGTAAGAAATTAGAAAAATTTTAATATTTTTTTTGATATTTTTGTTATCGATATCCTCTGAATTATTCGCACAGAAGAGAGAAGGCATTATGGTATCATTGCTCTCGCAATTGTTTTAGCTTTTAATTTTTGTAGACAGAGTAAATATGTTCAAAGAGCCATAAAATTTGGTAAAGACTGCATATAATAATAATAATGTGTGAAGCATATTGAAATGAAATCTATTGAAAATATTTTGTTAGTAATCTGATTATCGATCGTACGTATTATCACGAAATAACTAGAAATATTATGTGACAAATAACTATAAATGTTCTTCCGTACCGTGAAGTCACTCGTTCTATATGGTACTAAAAAACTCTTATAACATACAATTTTGTAACGTAATTTTTTTATTTTCTTAAGAAAAATATGTATTTATACTTGTGTTCGCATGATGAGGGATTTTGGTGTGACTGACACGTTATAGGGACCTACCGCTTATCTATTGATCATCTATTTCGTAAGAAACTTTAAACTTTAAAGTGTTAACATGTTGTAACTTTTGTAGTGCTTCTATAACATCAGTCTAATATATGTTTCTCTTTTTCCTATGTACAGGGCGAGGCACCTCAGATGCCTTGATCAACACAGTTACTATTATGGCTTTATCATTTAAGAGTAGACTATTTTTCGTATTATGTAGCATAATCCTTGCCAATCATTACTCTAATATCTGTGTTTTAAATTAATTAATACTTTATGTTAAAATCAACATTTAATAGGTGCTCCATTGCTAGCAATTACTGCTTTCAACCGTCTTGGTATAGAATGAACCAACGTTCGACAGTAATCTGTATCCACATTTTTCCAAGCGTTCTCACTGGCCAACAAAAGTTCTGGCTTGTTTTGGGGGCGATAATTTCTGACATGAATTTCCTTGACGAATCTTCTCCAAATGTTTTCAATTGGACTTAGATCGGGACTTCCGAAATGCTTGAATGTTGACATCCAAGAAGTAATCGCACATTCATCTACAGTTTTGAATTTTACCGTTAGCTGATCGGTTACACATCGCGTCTACTTAGTAGTATTATTCTCTAAACAATACATAGTATCACAACAAGCCATTACTGATGAATATTTTTCACCATCTGTCGAATGTTTTTCCATCTTTAATATACGAGTGTTATGACGTTTTGCAAGTCATTTGTCTTTTTATAACCGTAGATCTTATTCCAGAGCGATTTTTTAAGTACAAAAAAATTTCTTCGTCGTCTTCACCATATATGGAAAAAAAGTAACCAAATTAAAACATTATATAAGCATAATGACTTGACACAAATTATAAACTAACTTAAAAATCAGGATGGAGGCCACACCTAGGTTGTAGCTTACGGTCTAGAAAATCTATAAATAATCATATGTTCACTTCCCACAATAACGAACTACCGGAACAGAAGATATATTACCAAAATAACTTTGTTCTTTATATGGACTGAGATAATTTGATTGTAAATTCAGTTTCATAATTAATTTATCAGTGTGAAAACGAGGATCATGAAATCCTCATAATATAGAAGTATATTATGTATAGTGTATAGTATACAATAAACTGCTTTAAATTATGGTATATAATTGCCAATATATTTGGAACTTTGTCCATGTTGGCCATAACAAAATAAAACGAAAATAATATAATAATTACTATTACTTTTACTTTTTATCAGCGAGTTTCAGATAGTAATTTATTATATTAACACAGAATCGTCGTTGTTGGTAAAACCGCTTAGTGATAAAATACTACAAAAATGAATTGATTATAAATAATGATCTTTCAAGAAAAATGTACTTAATAAAATGTTCATTAGACATAAGTAGGCACAGATACTTATGAGTTATTAAAGGTAGTGGAATTATTCTTACAACAGCGTATGGTATAATGAACTGCCATATAGCCACATAAACATATCTATATCGTAATCTGGAGTAAATGACCCGTAACATATTAGAAACAGAATTCCAAAAAATGAGGTTACTACTTTCCATTTCATAAAGGCTTACCTACGCCGCCGCCGGCATATTAAAGCTGAATAATTCCTGATTTTGTTACTAAATAAAACTGCGGAAGTACTTGGTTCTGAAGTAGGTAACTTAGTTATTTTTAAGAGACCACAGACAATTTTAAATCACTGCTTCGCCTTTCCACTCTATCCGATTGAAACAAAATTCTCATGAAACATACTCTACGTAAGTACACGCACATCATATTTCTGTCATTACAAAAGGAAACCTGCATTCGATGTTCTTGCTCTTACACATTGTTCGAAATAAACTGTTGCATTTTTGATACTGGCACTAAATATCTACTTAAAAGTAAATTATGGTGTGCACAAGGCACAAAATATGATAAGAACTTTCTGGTTTGAACGATTTGAAGATGTGTATGGATTTATGGTATATGTATAAATGTATACATACATGGCATATACAACAAAGGGTTCTCAATTACCTATAGTTTTGCAGGAACAATTCGTTGATACTTCAAACTTGTGTGTTTAGCTAACTATTTTTCCAAATTCATATTTTCCAAAATATTACATAAAAAATGTTATTTTCTAGGTTACCATGCAATGGCAGATTTTACGCCACCTTCGGATCATAAGTCGGGGATACACAAAGATAAAGTATAGAGCGACATATTATGTGAACTTGTACACATCTTCTCTTACTACATTCCGTAGTTTTAATATCCGTATTTGTGTCTTAGGTGTATAATATAAATATTATAATATTGCTGCTGGATTTGTTACCAGATGTGCAGTAAACCGTAAGCGTAATACATTTATCGTCACATTTTATCTACACCAATTTTATATTTGTCCTGTCCTCTCTATTTACCGTTACCATAAATATATCTCATAACTGCCATTATCGTCGTATTTCCCATTGCAATATTACAGGATTTCTTTACCATATAAAACTTTGTATTATTTTTAACTTCATAGATGATTTATACTGGGAGATATTGTATTATAAAATTTGTGTGGGTCAAGACACATATTGGCCTTGTCAATAAGGAAGAAGTATGTAGATCGGTTAGCTAAGGAAAATATATAGTAGGAAAAAGCAATGAGCCCAACAATCTAGTGAATACTGTTTCACTATAATACTACACGATGTACACTGATTCAACAAGAAATGAACGCTACCCACGGCACTCACAATGCAACGGCAATAAAGAAGCTGACAAACTGGCCAGGAAGGCAGCCAGCCTGAGAATTCTTGGGCCTGGTCCTTCAAGTACACACTACCAATTGCACTGAAACTCTAAATAATAAAGCACCCATAAGAAATTTAAGATGTTGTGGGATGAAACAGGTAACTGTCAGCTGCCCAGAAATCTCCTGAGATATCCCAGCGAATAGACGGCGAGGAATTAATTATCTGGCAATGTCTAGGGGAAAACTACGATTTGTAATCCTAATCAGGAATCCTAATCCTAACCCTAATCCAGGAATCCTAACCGGACACTACTGGGTAAGGAAGCACCTCTGTAACATGAGACAAAGTGACACACCCACCTGCAGAGGATGTGAACAAGAAGATGAAACGGTCGAGCATGTACTTTGTGAATGACCCGCCGTGTCATCGACCATATTGGAGAAACATTGGCCTTCTATGGTCAATTTGAGGGAAATACCCCTAGGTAACATCATCAACTTTTTTACAATATAAGGCTGGTCGATGGCCTAGAGAGACATTTCCCTCACGGATGAAGCACAAGGGGCCCTAAGTACAGCGGATCTCTGATCCGCACTCCGATTAAATTACAGATACAGATACAGAACGCTGCCCACGAGAACATTGCTACAACAACTGAAATTACTGAAGAAAGAATATTACTCATATAAGCAGACTAAAATTTGGCCATGGCTGTTATCCGTACCACCTACACAAGATAAGAATATTAATATTTAATATATGCGAACAGTGTAGTGAAATAGGAGATCTCGACCACATTTTCAATAAGAAACCAATTAAATATACAAGTTAATTAAATTTAAAATACCTCTGTACCTCTTGGTATTAAACAAAAAAAAATAGACGTTTTAATTGCATTTTAAAACAAAAAGCCAAACAAATTTTAAACCAAAAAAAAATTCCAACAAAAATCAACATTTAGATCAGGCTTAGTATTTGTTTCCAATGTGTTTTTTCTATTGTCCATGTACCGAAATTAACCATTAACCATAACCATGGTATCCCAAATTGTATATGAAATGATTTACTGCCCTGATTAAACAGCGACGCGTGTCCCTGTTCATTTTCCCTTGTTTTAAAGAAATTTTTGGTAAACATGTTGGCTAGCTAAGATTTAGGTTAACATAGGTAACAAAATAATATCTGGCTGTCAATCGTTCTAATTCCACATAGTAGTAGCCACATAGATTATGTGGCTACTAAAGTGATCAACATGATCTATTAACAGAATTATATTGTTAGCACTCTGTTAAAATATATCAAAATGTTCAACCAAAATATTATTTCGCGGCTAGTAAGTAAGACGGCTCTTATAATATATGCATTGTATAAGATAGTTTTTCAATACTGGACTATTGTTATCTGCGATAAGGTATTAATTACCAATAAACTTAATCAAAACATGCTTTGATATACAAATGTAACGAGCATTCTACTAAAGGCTTTATAAATATTATAGTAAAAAAATAAGCTGCATAGGTCATGTATGCAGCAGTCATTCACAAGGTTTTTCACTTACATCCGATGATTTGCATAAATAGTTTTGTAATAGTATAGTAAAAGTTTAATAATAAATCAGTACCTACTAAATATTTTCTTCATCAAACCAAGAAAAAAGAAACCAAGTAACTGAACAAGTATTTTATAAAGTGTGGATACATACAAGTATAAAGACCTATATAGATTCTACTACAAAACTTGATTTAATTCACCTAATTATCCAATACAGTCATCAGTAACATTTACCCCCACGTACCATTGAACTACTTGTAACTTGTTCAGCTTTTACATATTACGTAAACTCAAACTATTTATAGCAAAATGTGCAATAACATTCTTTATGACTTGAGGACACAACATGATGGTCAATAAGCATCGTATATCCTATCAGTGCAAACTATAAAATATATATTAATTTCTACTACTGTGGTGTTAAAGAGACAACCTGAAAGGAGTTGTAGTACGACCTTTTATAGATGCAGTATGGTTTTGAATGCATATTCTACTGATAAAATATATGGTATGAGCATGAGCACATAAATTAAATTATTCTAAGCTCACGAACCGAAAGTAAAAGTAAGATCACGCCCAAGCATTGCTTTATTTTAATGGAGCAAAATGTTACAATTAGATTTAAGTAACAAGCTGGCCTATAATTTTGTCAACAAGTATCCTATTGTGATTGTAACGTAACCACTTTAACAATAAGCTAATTAGTGAAGTGCGCCATTCGTAACGCATTTTTGCTTTCATTTTCAAACCAAGATTGAAAATGAAACTTGGACTAATGTCCCTCATTTAGAAGCTCTGCTTCATTATGTGTTATTATAAATGTAACAGCCGTAATCCTCGAGTGCTGTAAAGAATAACAATCATAATTAACTGTAATAAGTTGAAGGATCTATTACGTATTCCTGCCGACAATAGTGTTAATGATCAGTTAATTAATAGCGGATATACCGGGCAGATCCAATACATGTTTAGGTACATGTACCGTTAGCAACGTTGTTTTATAATAGAAGAATTGAATAGAATTTCATTACTTTATCTCTTTGTAATCTCGACAAGACTTGATCGCGATTTTTGTTATGTATATATGTTATGTGTGAAACTCTATGGCCATGAATATTCAATAGTTGAATGAATTGGTAAAAATATGCATTTAATTTATTTCTCTCATTGTTATTCCATATTCTATTCATATCCTAATAGAAACCATTTAATAGGATAGTCAAGGTGTGGGACAAAAGCGTAAGATGGTGCTGAGGATGCTGAACACGAAAAAAATTGTGTAAAAATGGAGTCCAGGAAAATTAAGCTGAAAATTGCCGATCATCCGAAATAATTAGTGTAGTTTCGATATTTGATATACCTAGTTATTCATTGGGGTGTCCTGATAAACATAAAGTCCCCGAGGGTGGGGAGCGAGCCGGCGCGGCGGTGGAGGAGGGGTTGAAAAAGGGAAGGTAGCACAGGTAGCCTTGTGTAATGTCGTTAAGCGTCTGTTATATTAACATCGTCATCTTTTTCATTTAAATCTAGCGCTCAGTTGGTATATGCACCTAAGCAGCTATTACAGATAGGACTGCAATAAATGCCAGGTCTTGCAACGTCAAAAAATAGAATGTAACATGGTGTCTGGTTCGGGAGGGTCCAAGGTTGTGATTGGCTCCAGGTTTCCCTCGAGTCCTCGCTTCCAGCTCCACATTTCAGGGGGCAGTTGGTTCCCAAGCCACTCTTGTACTTGCTGGTGAACTCTCATCGAGTTGACATTTCGCTGACCCTTTGGTACGTACGTATGTATGTATGTATGTCCATGATTATGGATATCAATTGAAAGGGTTGGAGGACAAAAATCAAAATGGCGGAAAACAAGATATCCGCTCTACCAATTTCAAAGAGTTATAAATCGGCAAAGGTTGGGGATAGTTTGGTGATGCTCGAACAAATGTTGTAAGGACCGACAAGGAGGGTAAATTGCTGGCGATAAATTTCAAGATTGCGTAACTAAGATGGCGATCAAAAACTTAGATGCTCCAATCCGTCTGAAACTTTGTTACTCGAGGGGTTTTTGGAGTCCCCGATTACGATTTTGGAGTCGAATTGTTCAGGTCAAATCTTGCAACTGAACTTTAGAAGTACGCCTTGGTTAGCATCATACTATAACTTGTGTTATTTTGGCGAGATGGGCCTCAATAGCATTGGCTTGCAACCTGTCTAGGAGAAGGAAAGTTCCAAAAGCAAACCCGGAGCTGTGTTTTGTTAGGAAGAAGTAAGCTTCAAGCTAAAATAAGTAGGATTAAATAGAGTCAAATCACTAGAAGATCTCCTTGTTGAAGAACCAGACTTTACTACTTTAAGAGGCAAATGAACTTTATCTAGCATTTTATGACCTGCGAGACGTACATAATATATGAAGCAGTAAATATGTTATAAGTACTTCCAATGTGTTTTACGAGTGTTTATGGCAAATTTATGAATGTATATATAATAGGATTATTTGCGCCATACCATTATGCGTATAAATAATAAGATGTTTTGCGCCATAAACCTATTATATATATGTAGACAAATACAACTATAAAACATCACATATATATATATATATATATATATATATATATATATATATATATATATATATATATATATATATATATATATATATATATATATATATATATATATATATATATATATATATATATATATATATATATATATATATATATATATATATATATATATATATATATATATATATATATATATATATATATATATATATATATATATATATATATATATATATATATATATATATAGATATATATATATA
>CAXKVY010018568.1:0-73897 GCA_964058915.1 Tetropium fuscum | reverse complement strand
AGTCCAAAACATAACAGTGTCATGCTGTTTTATGTGTCATTTTATAAAATTACAAGATACCTATAACTATAGGTTATAACTATTAGGTATAATAATAATAATAACTATAGGTTATAACTATAGGTTATAACTATAACAAATAAATAAGCCTTAAAATTACATATAGATATTATCATACTGATATTATCAAAGGATAAGATCAAAGGTAGTACATTATTAGTATCCTACAAAAATAACAACGGTCTTCAGAATTTTTTAAAATTATCTGAGCTGCATGCTCCATATGACCGCCTGATTCCCTTTACAAGTCGATAAAATTTGGAGCAGTTGTTGATATCAATATTATAAACATTTCCTAAAAACGAATTTATGACCCGACACTTACTTCCTTTACCATTTCATCCTTTTCTGGAGCATGCAATCATCGACCCAAGGTTTGAAGTTGCCAGAAAAACGTATCCGTGAAATTTGTGTTAATTTTGCAGTAGTCTATACCCTCGTCTATACCTCACAAACAAGGGCGCATTAGTCTCCGACTAATGAGTTCTTTGTGAGTATCTGCGTTTATTTAATAATTAATTATGTATTGTTATTATTACTTGTAAAATAAATGTTATTATAAGATTTTTTTTTAGATTGACCACTTAGTCCTGGGGAAAGGCCCTCCAGGTGGATCGTGGCATAAGATGGACCCACACATCCTTACGCTATCTCTTGGCAGCTGGATGGCGTTACCTGGTCTGCCATTCCATTGCAGGGACTCAGGAGAAAAACGAGCCTTTGCCTGTAACGTGGCAAAATATTACGTGCAATATACGGAAAAGATGCAATTAGAAAAATACTTTAAAAACAATGTACTTGTCAAATCTGTAGAGCCAATACGTCGAAATAAGACATGTCAGGAAAATGTAGAAAGGAACAGACCGAAGAAAAATAATCGGCTAAGAACAATCGAAGATGATTCTGAAAAATCTCAAGTCATGATCAAGTCCACAGAGAAAGAAGATAATCTAGACGAATACAAGACATGTTTTATATCAGATGCCATTAACTGTTTAATGTTAAGGGGCAACAGGAAAAAAACTCGATGTAAACGACCAAGGGAAAAAGTGTTCGATAACAGTCCAACAAGAAAAATAAGGGATATTTTAAAAACGGACAGTAACTCATTCCTTATTTCAAATTCATCGAGGCCCGACAAAAGGCGGTCAGTTAGTTTTTGCTGTGATTCAAGTAATGTATGTGATAGTTACTATAGTAGGTCGTTAAACGAAAATAACAATATAAACTCTTATTCTCTAAGAAGTTCTCATAGTCTAGACTTTAAGAGGGTGCCTTTTTCTTGTAATTTTACACACTGTGATTCTGACGCAACGTGGGTTGTCAATGCTATTGACCCGAGAACCCATGAAAAGACTACATATACTTGTAAATATTTAGTGTTAGCTAACGGAGGAAGTGACTTACCGAACCGTTTGGAGATATCAAAGGAAAGAGATGATCCTGCCTGGCTGTTATATGATTTAAGAAGTTTAGAGTCAAAGTTGGATGCATATATGAGTGACAAAGGGGTAGAGGATGTCGAGCCTGTTTTGGTTGTAGGCGCAGGGCTAAGTGCGGCAGATGCTATAATTGCTGCCAGGGGGCGAAATATACCAGTAATTCATGTTTTCCGGAACAAATCTATTGATATGAATAAACTACTGCCCGAAAATATGTACCCTGAATATCACAAGGTAAGGAATTTAAAAGGATTTAGTTACCTTCACTATTTACCTACTAGTACCGACAAATGGGACGTTTTCGCATATCTATGCATGAAATTTTTTTTTTAGCATGTACAGTACCCATATTTTGGAATATAGTCCTCTAAAATCTTAGCTATAGAATGAGTATATTTTTGAATTCTTATCCATTACACAAAAAAATATATAAAAAAATAATTGTTCCGATTCACCCTCATAGTGGGGTGATTTGAGACAAGCCATAAATCAGCGTTATTGGCCCGAATTCGACCTGCTATGGGGTTACTCGGAACATCAAATTATTTGGGAAAAGAACAAAAAAATTTCGATTATTATATAAGAAATCGCATTTTTAAAAGAAAGTCAACAGTTATATTAACAAATTCTTTATTCATATTGATAAACCTATAAAAACAAAAAAATATTAAAATTTTTACTCCGCTTTTAAAAAATTTAAAAATTATACTCTCTGGTTTGAACAAACTTGTGAGGCATGTCCCGTTTCACCCGTCTAACTTCCCGAAGTCTAAAAAAAATTTGTAAAGAAAATCATAACCTTAAAAACAATCATTCTGGTTTCAAGTAAATAGAGTAGATTGGGCTACGCATAAAAAAAGGTTTGACGAATTTGACTTTATTGCTTGTACTACTTTTAGAGAAAGTTATTTTGCCCATTCAGAAACTGCAAAAACTTACAGTGTTTTTAGGAAGTATTATAACTACTGCACTTTCCAGACAGTACTCCTAAAAAGATTAGCACACTGTCTAGACAAATGTTATGACTTGTATAGCTGACTTCATCAGACGTTTGCTGTAGTGTTGGTAGCTCAGTGGTATAGCATTTCCTTGCAGTACCAAGGGTTACGCGATCGTCTCCCCTCAGTAGTTTTCCTTTTTTTCTTTTTTAACCACATACATATGTATACATGGCATAAGGTCTACCAAGGAGGTCCAAGAGGTTTCTCAAGAATATTTTTAAGATTGTTACGTTATTGTAATATTGTTAAGATTATCTAAGACAGTCTACTAACCTTTTGAGGAGTACTGTCTGAATAGTGCAGTAGTCACTCCCTTTTGTTTGTAATCATCTGCTGTACACAAGTCGATTGAAAATATAACCGCAAACAATATATAAAATTATAATTACATATATCTTTTCTTAATGAAACATGCTTCATAACGGATATTCCATTACTCTCTCTGCCTTATCAGCAGTTTTGTGGGAAATTCCAATTTATGCACGCTTATCCCGACTGTTATCACCTTATTTGACGGTACCTAACTTACTGTAATATATGAATTTAGTTTACAATCACTGACTCATACAATTATATTTAGCTTTGTATGATTTGTCATACAATGAAGGCTCAATTTTCAATCAGGGGTTTTTATATATTCCGCTATAAAATTTTAGGTCTGGAAGTATAATGCTATAACCTTGTTTCAGGTACATCAAATGATGAAGGATGGAGGATCTACATACCCCCTCTACCAAGCTTACCCCGAGTATACATTAACAGATGTTGACGACAAATCACGCACTGTAGTTTTAAGCTCAAAAGATGGAAACAAGTATAAACTAAACATCTCATTCGCCGTTGTACTTATTGGATCAAGACCAGATCTCTCACTTTTACCGAAAGATTGTAATCTAGGGGTCAGAAAGGATTTTCCTGTAGATTGTAAGACTAACCCTGTAGATATTGATAGGTTGACATATAGGGTGAATGGTTATGATAATTTATTTGTGGTAGGACCTTTGGCAGGGGATAATTTTGTTAGATTTTTACCTGGTGGAGCTTTGGCGGTTGTCTCTGAATTGTATAAGACAAATAATATGCAATAGTAATTAGATTGCAAACCTATATTATTGTTAAATTATTTGCTTGTTGTTGATATTATAAATTTAAAGTTATATATTTTATTAAGAGAAATGAAGTAATTTTTATATTATTTTATTTACTTTAATAAAGAATTTGTTTACATAACATAGTCATTTTCATTTATATGCTGGCAAACAATGTATTATGTTGCACCAAATTGGGCGGTATGAACTTTTTCTAATTCCATACTCCATACTTTAATTCGTTTCGGGTCCCTACCTATACTTTAGTGTAATTCATTATGTTATAAATTTTCCATTATGCAAGTTTATAACCAATAGAAACATGACATACCACAATATCCTGTCAATATCAACTATTGCCTTGAATATCTAACATCTAAAAATATATAAATTTTAACAAGTCATAATTACTGTTTACTTAACAAATTCTCAAACTACTTCTTAAAATTAAAATAGGGTTGCCGGTTGCCGCCACATTTGAAAAATTTGAAAAGCGGGAGGTTTCTTTGAGCAGGTAATTATACAGTGACGTAGCCAGGACTTCATTTGGGGGGGGGGGTCCGAGCATCACTACCGGAATATTAAATCTACCCTGTGAGACAATAATAGTGCCGAAATAGTGGCGAAAATTTTAGAATTTTTCAAGGTCACGCGTTTTCCTGGCATTTCAGAATTTCTATGAAAAATCAATTTATAAAAAAATACCGACTTCCACAAGAAAAAGTTTTGGAAATAATATATTACGAATAAAAGTTTATTGAAATAAAATAAAATGTGTTTTGATATATTTGTATAACCATTACAAATAAAAAATCCGGAAATTACATAAAAAGTAATATTTAACAATAAATAAGGAACAAACGTTTTGGAAAAAAAAATACACTGATAGCTGCCTATGTTTGTAGGTTCATCTAACAAAACATAGCTCTAACAAGAATTAAATTATAAAGAAGCTCTCATGCTTCGCGCCTCAACTGTTTTATCCAGAGTGGCCCCTATTCGTTATGTTACACTCCGTACAAGCCATGTCGTGGTATTTGATATAATCGTGTGTTATGACGTTGCCGGATTGAGCGTAAATATAAAATATCGGGCAATAATCAATAATAGTGTCAAGAAAATATAACATATAACAACATATTAAGTATTATTTTAATTTAGGAAGCTTGTGACCTAAAGAGGGCTTTCATACTACGTCGCGAGAGGATCAGTTAACAAAGCTTCCGGCTAAAATTGGGAGGGTTGGCAACCCTAAATTAAAATCAGTGAACATGTGACAGTAAAAGTGAAATTGAAAATTTAGCCCAGAAATTGTGGAACAGGCGTCAAAAGCCGCAAACAATTTATTACCAATAAAATCAGTAAAAACGTACGAAAAATTTTACTCGCAATTCATGGATTGGAGGAACAAAAAAAAAATTAGCAGCTTTCCAGAAAACGTCTTAATTGAATATTTTGATGAGGTATCTAAGAAATTTAAATCCACAAGTTTATGGACACATTATTCCATTTTAAAATATACGGTGTCTATTAAACATAATGTGGACATATCTAAATATCGCAAATTGCCTGCCTTTAAAAGAAAATCTGAAGGATATATACTGAAAAAAGCTAAAATGTTTTCTACAAATGAAATATAGCAATTTATTGGAGAAGCCCCAGATGTTAAGTAATTATTGTCCAAGGTAAGCAAATCTTACTTTTCAATGTAATTACATGAAAAACTGTTTTTTTTGTTTTGGACGTGGTATGCATTGTGGGAGCTTGCGTAGAAGAAATGAGAAATGAAAATTTCAATATTTTTATACCGTTTTCAAAAAATATATTGCTAACTATTTATTTTTAGTAGAGAGGTAGATATATAACATAATAAATACGGAACTTAACCAAAATGTAAAAATTAATTATGCCCGTAATAAACTATACACACTGAAAATATTATTTATGTTGTTGCTTATATATCTAAAAATCATGTTTATACACTTGGATGAACATTCAACATTGACGTCATATCCTTTGGGTGGAATATTTTAACCGACTTTGATAACTTCTCAAATAAATTAGAATTTATGTGCTGGAGCATGATATTTAATATATTACATAATGCAGTGACCTAATTTTACTTCAGGAGTGCCTCATATATCATGTTTAGTTAAGATGAATTTAAGTAGGTAGTACCTATACCTAACTGAATATAGCTATCATACCTATCTGCTAAGTATCACGTTCTTACTCCAATTGAAATTGATCTTTAGAAACCATTTGTATGGATTAATATAAATTGTGTTTGTTACAAAAAGATAGTGTTTATTGTATGTATTTCTATTACATAATATGTACTAATTTTTTAATAAATGAATATAGTGTTTTAGTGATCAGGGTTCAGGGTAGCATATAGTTTATCAAAACATAAAAATGTAAAATTTTATTAAAATCTGCTGAAGTTTTGACAATATCCATAAACTTTACGTTTCATGTTCATCCCCAACGACCTTCAGCTTATCGATGGCTCTGCGATAGTAACAAATTAATTTATTAAAATCTTCTATATTAGATATCAATTCAATTTCCTCTCAAGTACTGACTTATAATGGTAAGATAACAATTAAGTACTTATTACTTAATATACCTGTATCAAAATTAGTGAGATGTTATGACTCACATTTTTTAAATAGATGCATTACATTTTGTGTTTAGTCAAGACATGATTTATAACTATTTTATTACCATAATAATTGGTAAGTAGATTAGACAATTATATTAGCATTCTTTAGATGCCTATGCATATACCTATACTTTATGTGCGAACAGTGGAAAGCTCTGCGGAGAATGTCGAACAATTTTAATTTAACTGGCCTACTACAACCAATGGATCTTTAAAAGCAGTTGACCCTAAAAATATTGTCATGAGTACTGATATTGCAAGAAGTGGAGGACTCTTAAATGATGCAAATCTTCACAATTGTACTTTTACTATAAATATTAATAAATAAATATATAAAAAATAATTATTGAGTAACGTCACATAAGTTGTCACTTATGACGATTGAAGAAAATAAAATTACGTCAAGGTCACTGATCAGTGATCACAGTCTGATGACATCTACGTGCCATATCAGTAATTGAGTAACATTTATTATTAGGTACCTATACACTGTATTATTAACATTAAATAATTTTATTAATATTAAAAAATTAGCACGCATTAGCAATAAGTCGTCTAGAACAGTGCACTCTAAAATTTTGACAAGCAAATGTTATGGTCAAGAAGGTAAAAACAGCAATTTGCTTTTACTAATCAATCAAGTGTGAAAAAGTCTGATTTCAGAGAAAAAAGTCTGAATTCAGAGATTAAAGTCTGAATTTAGAGAAAAAGTCTGAATTTAAAAAAAATGCCATGTTTGTGGCGCTTCTGGGGCTTTGTAGATTAATATTAAAATTAAAATCCATTAACTGAGGAAAATAAACTAGGAAACCAGAGGTAGGTAGATGGTACTGAAAGAGAGTTTTAAAACTGTGGCAAGTTATTGTATAGGGGTGTCAGACGAGCGCCTTCTTAATATTCTAAATCAAATTAACTTGCTCTAATATGAATAATAAATCTTAAAACTACAAAATCACCTGCAATTTTTTTTTAATTTGAGAATAATTCCTAATAATTAGTGGCTGGATTGGATTTAGATTGGCGGGGGCTTTTGCCCTTATGACGTATAGGCTTCGTCAACATGGACCCGTCACTTCCCGCATTGAGTGAGCTATATATCAGTCCAGTTGACATAATAAATCCAATCAGATGGCTAGGACATAGCTCTCTAATGTCCCTGGGTACCAGTATTGATTATCCCAGGTGTCTCATATGTGTATGCAGCAAAGCGGGGCAATTCATCAGAACATGCCCCACTGTCTCATCTTCCAGGCATTCTCTACACTCAGGGTCTTTAACAACACCCATTATGCAAAGGTGATAATGACTGGTCAGTACGCCAGTCACTGTCCTGATTGCATGTGCTTAGTTCCAGCCTAGTCCTCCCAGCGTCGGGACCAAATGTAAGTTTCTTAGCCTGTCTCAGTTGTCCAACAATGCTGAGACATTTGTTTGCATAACGGATAAGGTCTTCACTGAGAGAACCGCTGTGCTTCTGAAGATCTCTACAAAGAGTTCACGTCCAGCAGGTGTCTCTAAAGTGCCCAGTTTAGCCAGCCTCCTTGTTTCCTGGAACACCAACATGTCCCGAGATACATACAAGGCGTATATTACTCCTCAGAGAGAGCGCCTCCACGACAATATTGCATTCCCAAACTAGTTTTGAGCACACTTCAAAGGCACTAAGTGCCAAGATGACTCTACTGTCAGAACATATATTGAATAATTAGTGGTTGATTATTATTCCAAATGTTTTAACATTAATTTAATAATTTTTGTAGTTATTTATTTATAGCGAAGTATGCCATGATATATGAAAAGATGTGTAATAGTTTTTCAGTTGTAAATTTCTAAATATGCAGTATATTTTGTAGGAAAATGCAGAAAATTGTGTTTGCTATTTTTTTGTTTTTAAAACGTGGTTTTAGCTTCTAGACTAGACTCCAGATAGAGTAACTGCGTTACGAATTTAGATCCCACCACCTTAGAGGTTTTTCAGCGTTTAGGCAGACGCTTGTGACTGGCCGAGTGTACCAATTCCTATTGGGAGAAGACGTCACCCATACAATAAGTGTTTGGTCAATTAGGATTGTCTTAAAACCAAAATGTAATGATTACCACCTGGATTTTACTCCTGCTTTTAACCAGTTTTGAAACAGGCAAAGTATCCAAAGCGTGTTCAAAAACAAGTCACCAGCATAACAAATATAGGAGGCATGCATGCGAATAGCAATATTGCAGGGACCCCACTAACGGATCCAAAATATTAAATAATAAACAGCTTTGATTTATTAGTAATGTAATTAAAATTCACTCATCAGAAGATGTATCATTGCAAACTGGTGACTGTTGGTTATAAATACACTATACCTATATAATTCAGAGATATGTAACTTATTAAAATACCAATGTATATTTGAAGGCAGTGGCATTTTTAGCAATTCCAATGCAGACCAAGTTCACTTTAAAATGAAAATACTTGTTTTCAGAAAATCAGAGGGTAGTTTTTTTATTGTCAATGTCATTTATAACTTTCTATTACATGCATTATTTGGTTTTTCTGACGATTGCGTTTGTTAGAATCAAGCAGTTTTGCAAGTTTGAAATAGGACTACTGGAAGGGTTAATAAAATGCCTATGTAAGTAATGGCAGCAAGTTTTAATGCCTATTTCTTAAACAAAATATGCAAAAACATGTTAAACAATTTTGAAACACTGGAAAGAAAAGCAACAAAAAGTCAGTCTTGAATAAGTTAAGTTGTGTATTCGAATTTACAAACCGGAATGTAGACTATACAAAAATGTTGCGAAAATAAGAAAATATGAACATAAAGAACGAAAATATATACGAAATACAATTGATTAGTTCTCATCGACTTCAGCTTCTTGGTCTTCATCAAATTCGGCATCTTCGTCAGCGGTGGCTTCTTGGTACTGTTGGTATTCAGATACCAAGTCGTTCATATTGGATTCGGCTTCAGTGAATTCCATTTCATCCATACCTTCTCCAGTGTACCAATGCAAGAAAGCCTTACGCCTGAACATAGCGGTAAACTGTTCAGAAATACGTTTGAATAATTCTTGGATGGCAGTCGAGTTACCAATGAAGGTAGCAGACATCTTAAGACCTCTAGGTGGGATATCGCACACGGCTGTCTTAACGTTGTTAGGGATCCATTCTACGAAGTAGCTGCTGTTTTTGTTCTGGATGTTGAGCATTTGTTCGTCCACTTCCTTCATCGACATTCTTCCTCTGAATACAGCAGCGACAGTGAGATAACGTCCATGTCTGGGGTCACAGGCAGCCATCATGTTCTTGGCGTCAAACATTTGTTGGGTAAGTTCTGGTACGGTGAGGGCTCTATATTGTTGGCTACCACGGGATGTAAGAGGAGCAAAGCCAGGCATAAAGAAGTGAAGACGGGGGAATGGTACCATGTTCACTGCTAGTTTACGAAGATCGGCATTCAATTGACCAGGGAACCTAAGGCATGTTGTGACTCCAGACATTGTAAGGGATACTAAATGGTTCAAGTCTCCGTATGTGGGGGTGGTGAGTTTCAAAGTCCTAAAGCAGATGTCGTAGAGAGCTTCATTATCAATGCAGTAAGTTTCGTCTGTATTTTCTACTAGTTGATGTACCGATAGTGTGGCATTGTATGGTTCTACAACAGTGTCGGATACTTTGGGGGAAGGTACAACTGAGTATGTGTTCATGATCCTA
Source organism: Tetropium fuscum (assembly GCA_964058915.1). Taxonomy (NCBI): domain Eukaryota; kingdom Metazoa; phylum Arthropoda; class Insecta; order Coleoptera; family Cerambycidae; genus Tetropium; species Tetropium fuscum. The sequence continues at coordinate 63,938 of CAXKVY010018568.1, read as the reverse complement.
TCCGGGTATTCTTCACGGATTTTGGAGATCAGGAGGGTACCCATACCAGAACCGGTACCACCTCCAAGAGAATGTGTAAGTTGGAAACCTTGTAAACAATCACAAGACTCTGCTTCTTTTCGGACTACATCTAATACGGAATCTACTAATTCGGCTCCTTCCGTGTAGTGACCTTTCGCCCAGTTATTACCAGCACCAGACTGACCAAATACGAAATTGTCTGGCCTGAAGATTTGTCCAAATGGGCCTGATCGTACAGAGTCCATGGTACCAGGTTCCAAATCCACCAAGATGGCACGAGGTACATATTTGCCTCCAGAGGCTTCATTGTAGTAGACATTTATTCTTTCGAGTTGGAGGTCTGAGTCGCCATGGTAGGCTCCGGTGGGGTCAATACCATGTTCGTCGGAGATGATTTCCCAGAACTGAAACAAAATGAGAGACTTAGTAACACGAAAATAATTTTAAGCTTATTAAAGTGATAAGCGTGTAAATTTCATTTCTCGACGATTGTATCGTGGAATAAAACACTAAAGTAATTTATATGCCATCATACATTTACATTGATATCTAATCAGACAATAACTATTAAAAACCAATTGTAAACACTAAAAATACACTTATAGCATAAATATTATAACGCGGCATATAGGTACCTAGTTTATAAAATTGGGTACGTATAGTACGATACTTGTAAGGTTAAGAATTTAAACGTGTGTCTTGCATTAATGCAATAACTTCGTTTTCTAACATCGTTTATCTATGCATTATAATTCTATCTGGAGTCATGGCATGTGTATGTTGGTATGAAACTATCAATTTTTAACAGCGCATTTTCTAAAATCAAATTAATGAATGTCATTATTACCAAGGTACACGGTATTATCCAATAAGAATCTAAATTGCTACTTCCGCCACGCCTAGCGCATAGGAGACAATATTCATCTTTAATTTTGAGGCGGTGACTCAATAAGTATTTATAGGTACCATCACATATACAAGTATTATATTCATAATTGGAATTATTTCAGTATAATTTTATGATACTAAATAAAAGAGAACCCCAGAATTAAATTTATTTAGGTAGGTACTAGGTACCTGTATCAGAAATACTAGCTAACTGCATAATATGTATGTAATTTTCTTGGCAAAGGGTATACCTATGTTAAAAGCATACATATAATAGGTACCTAAAATTTTATTTAATTATTATATAGGTATTTACTCCGTTGTTTTAAATTCAAACAGAAGTATAAAACGGTCCACAATAATAATAAAAAGCAGTAATATTATAAATATATATATTATGTATATAATATAGGTATTATAATACTATATAATAAATTGAAATAAAAAAACAGGTACAAGGCTAACCATCAACAACTACAGAGTCTAATATGTTAATTTAAAATTATTATGAGTCAGGTCACTGCTATATTTAGACATAACTGCATACCTATTACGTAATAATTTTAAGAACGTCCCACTATGGTAAACATAAGATAATTTTTTAAATCTCAAAACCACTCCAAACATAACGCAAAAATTACTTCTAGAAACTGATCTAAAGAACTGGGTTACGAGAATGAGCAGACATCCACTTTCTTTGCCTTTCTAAATAAAGTTAAAGCATGTATCCTATTTACCTATCGCCCGCAGGTATGCAAAATATAAAGTAAAACATGATAGGTATCTCTTCTTACTAAGAGCTTCAAATTTAAAATTAGACACGGCTAATGAACTTTTCAGCAAAAGAGTGAAGGACAGTGTATTCAGTCAAGTGTACACTGAACAGCATATTAATAATTATTGTTGAGAACAAAACATGGGAACCATAAAAATGGATTTAAATAGTTACTGCATTGCGGCAGATATTTCCATTGAAATAATTTCACTATTATTAGTGAAGTATTAGCTAACTATCACATTTTAAAAATATGCATGAACACATAGGTAAATACGATAGACTAATAAATATTTTGGGATTACTATCCTCGGTATTTTTTGCTGCTGCGAACTACCAACTTTTTATTGCCAACCTAATTACATTTTTTTGAATGACGCTCACGATTTTTATGGGGAAACTGTACCTACGATTTACGAACGTTTGTTCAGGAATAACCGTCTTTTTAAACCGTTATTATTATAGTAATCATAATAAAAACGTTCGGTACCTTTCATAATGTGATCCAATATTATTTTTTCGATTTTTCCGGGCCCTGAAGCGAAAGATTAAGAAATGAGAACTATTGTATATATCTGTAAGTAGATTATGAAGGTAAGTTGCATTAATCTTTGGTTGAAAGAACAGGTGCAAATTTAAAATTTCTTACAGATTTCTTAAGAAAATAATAGGTAAAAGTATTAATACTGCCTAATTTCACTTGCTTAGCTGATAATAAAATAATGAATAGGTTTTTTAAGAGATTGCTTGCGATAGAATATCTCTCAAACAATTGAAAAACAATTAAACAGTACCGGGAAACCGTTAAGAAAATGGCGAACAAGGGAACCGCCCAGCCGACGTTTTCAGGACGATCAATAATTGCCGGCCGGTATTCATGTCTGTAACAAGCAGCAAATAAATATGGCTTCCATTTTCCATTTCCTCGAACTAACGGTTAATTTACCACGATAAAAAACACATTAAAACACACATTTACATTTGAAATACAAATTAGTAAAGCACAAAACACTGCACATCATTATTTTTGAGCACATATTGGCATACGCGTCTCGAAATGGCCGTATCAAGATCAAGAACACCGCCTAAAATTAAAACAATTGAAAAAATACTCACTTTGGCTCCAATCTGGTTACCGCATTGTCCGGCTTGGATGTGTACGATTTCCCTCATATTGATTTATATAAAATTTATAACTATTACAGTAGTAGAAAACACAAACGCTCTTGTCGATGCGCTAATCTTAAATGCAATGGCGGCCAGCGGCTTTGCATTATATAGATGCCCCCACCCCCGAGTGGCAGCACTGTAGTTACTAGATTTGGTTTTAACGTCTTCCCTCCTTCATTTAAATGTAGGGCGTTGTTATAATACTGCATTCAACAATGAATAATGTTTTTTTTAAGATTCCTATATTCCTCAATGACAACAAACTACTACTACTTCAATGGGCGTTGATTTTTTTTATGTGGGAAATAGAATTCTTAATTAGATAAATTAACATCGAGTTAAAGGAGCTCCCTCAAATTAGCTTTTTAAGGACCGTATGTGTTTTATCCAAGACAATTTACAAATATTTCTGGTTATGCAATGAAGAAAGTCTGACGGTTCCTATAAAAATACTTGTTATTTTGGCTGGGAATGTTCTTTGGTTTTGCTTTTTCTAGTTCCGAACAACAGATGTTATCATTATAAAAATAAATAAATGAACAAAATTATAGTAGGTAATCAATAGCTAACTGTCTATTGATAACTATTTATTGATAAATTATACATAGGAAATAGGCATGTACCTAAATCCTGTATTATAGGGGTGTAAATTATTTATGCAAAATTTGAAAGCCATGAAATTGTAGGAGAGATGTGATATATCTACATATTACATAATATATCGGTAAAGTATCGGTACATAATATATCGGTATTGTAGTTAAGGTAGGTATATAGGTACCTACTTACCATGTAGGTATTATAATAGGAATAGGTAGGTACTAGGTAGGTATATAAATAATATATATATATATATATATATATATATATATATATATATATATATATATATATATATATATATATATATATATATATATATATATAGGTATATATATATATATATATATATATATATATATATATATATATATATATATATATATATATATATATATATATATATATATATATATATATATATATATATATATATATATATATATATATATATATATATATATATATATATATATATATATATATATATATATATATATATATATATATATATAGGTATATATATATATATATATATATATATATATATATATATATATATATATATATATATATATATATATATATATATATATATATATATATATACCTATATATATATATATATATATATACCTATATATATATATATTATTTATGGTGTTATTTGTTAAATATAAGTATTAAAATATCGCATTTCTACAATTTCTTTTTAAATTCTTGTAAAATTATGCACTTTAACGTGAAATTGTTTTAGTTAATTTATATGAAATTAACTAATTTTCAACATTATAGCAGATGTGTTGGCACATGGATCAAGATCCCTGCAAGCCTGTAAGAGCTACTAAACCTGATATTCAAGTATTTTTCTTGAAAAAGTTACAGATGACTAAACACTGAAATCGTAAAAAAACATTTTTGTCGTTTCTTTAGAACTTCACGAAAAATATTTTTGCGATACATTAATTTGCGTAGATTGATAGGAAAATTAATAACGAATAAATTAACTATGACTGTTCATGCAATACGACTGCTACGAAAAAAGTTGGTAGGTACACCTTTGTATTTAGAAAATTATGTGGAATCCGAAACAATATGAAGAAAATATATGTCATTCGAAAAAGAAATTGACTATTTATTAATGCTGAAATGTATTACAATAAAAAAAATATTGTATATTGTCAGGGTCAGGGTGTTGAAAATGAAACTATTTGTGTAACAGAATTAGTATAATTTTTACACACTGTTCGCAGTTCGCAGTTGTCTAGGCTCGGCCCTGCTTATAACCCCTTATTTATCTTTGATCATTGATGTTTCTACGTTGTAGTGCTTTCGTTTGATATGCAAACTAATGGAATGCGGTTCTCAGTGGCGCGCGCAATTATCCTAATATGGAAATAAAATAAATAACAATAATAACTATTTAATTTATAATATATAAAAAAGAAATTGCAAATGGATGCGAACTGCAAGTGTATTTGTTTTCATTTTTCCGACCGAACGTTTCATCTGTTTCATATTTTTTTTATTGTCTCAGTGGCAGTTGTAGGTGTTCGATGAGTTATTGTGTCCTTAACCGTATTAGGAAGGTGTTTTACAACGCGGCTTCGATTTTTTTTATTTGGATGAAACATGGGTAAATGAAGGATACGGTGTGTTAAAAGTGTGGCAAGATAAGAATGTAAAGAGCTCTCGTCAGGCATTTATGGAAGAATGGTCTACAGGCTTGCAGATACCCACTGGAAAAGGACGTCGTTTAATAATAGGGCATATTAGTATAGTGAATGTGGTTTTGTGAATGGCGGTCTTTTAACCTTCGAATCCAAGAAAGCAGGCGATTACCATAAGACATGAATTTCACCATTTACGAGGCATGGTTCAAAGGAATTATGGACAAATTACAACCTGGAATCTGTTATAATGATGGATAATGCTTCTTATCATTCTCGTAAAACAGAATAGCTGCCCACAACTGCATGGCGGAAAGGGCAAATTAAAGACTGGCTGGAAGAACGAAACATTGAACACGATGATTCACTACTGAATTGCTTGCTGAATTGTTGACACTAGCAAGGCAACATTTTCCAGCTTTCAAGAAGTATGTAGTAGATGAAATGGCCAAAGCAAGAGGAATCAATACTCCGGATACTCCCGTTAAATCAGTCATAATAAATATAAATGAAGACAGTAGTGAAAGTGACTTATTTTCAGATAGTGAATAGTGATATGAATTTGTGTATCAAAAAAGTTAAGTAACTTATATAGTCCAATCATATTAGCATAAATAGAAAAAATAAATTATAATGTTTTGCCATTCGGGCCTTCTACTAGCCAAAGTAAGGCTTTTTAAAATAAATAATGTTATAAACTGTAAAGTGGTCGCTACAACCCCAAAAACCGCCCCAAACGTGCACTCTTGCGTTTTTTTGTATTTTTTTTGAAAACGGTCGATCTCACAGAAAATTTATACTTACAAAAAATATTCCTTATGAAATTTTTTAAAAATAAGTACTCCATTCCGATTGGTCTAGTAGTTTTTAAGCCAAGAGCACTCAAGTAGAGGGGTTGTAAACTCAACGCGCGCTTAGCATTATCGTGATATGAAGCAATCTCTATGATCACAGTACACATAACTAAATTTTTTATCTAATTTTACAGTAAGATAGCCAAAGCGTCTTGACTCTTGAGCTCATTTCCATACCATCCTTAAGGTGGAGCTTCTGATCAGCCTAATCCACTAAGCAGATTTCTTGTTTATATACTGTCGTCATCCCCAATATCTGCTTCCATATTTGAAGAAGAGGAAGCGTATTTCCAAGTCAATTTCTGCACATGATTATGCAACGCAATCCCGATTTTGCACAGCCGCATATTTTCCCAATATCTTCCAGCCCCACATACCTAGGTATCGGGTTGTAAAAAAATCTCTCTTCATGTTGGCAGTTGGAGCTAAGTACGACGGTCGTGGGTCGTGCTGATGTGCTGAAGTTCATGCTGGAAGTAGTTTCGATAATATATCACTACTGTTAATTTGACCATTGAATTTATTAAAATAAATGTATCTCTGCTCATTTAGGCCGCCTGCCGATGATCTAGCATATTATAGAATGTTGGGATTAATAGTTCTCCAGCTTTATCAATTTCTTCGTAAGTAGACTCAGCGTTGTTAAAAACGTTTACGACGTTGTCGAGGTGCCTGTTGTTGTTGAAAACTTGTACCAACTGTTGTTTTTCTTTTCCAAAGAATGCAATTGTGTAGCATCCACTTAGAGCATGGATAAATAAAATTCATTCATTACGGTTAGAATAATTAGAAGAATTAGAATTATAAGAAGATAGATTAAAATAAAGAACGACTTATTCTGCGGAATTAACTGAATATTTGAACAGCGAGAACATGAGTACATTTGTTACAGTAGATTATGCTGATGTCCATACTGCCATAAAAAAATCTGAAAATAACGAATGGGTTGTTGTTGTTGGACAAGAAGTCGACCTTCTTGTTTTGTTAACAGCATACTTACTCCAGAAAATAAAGACCTCGTGTTTAGCACAGGGCAGCGTGAAGAAACGATTTTACAGTTCAAGAGATATACAATCGTCGACACAACATCTGTTTTCTTTGGAAACGGAAAGCAACAGTCGGAACAAGTTTGCAACAATAACAGAGACCTCGACAACGTCGTAGACGCTTTTAACAACGCTGAATCTATACTGACAAAGAAACTGATAATATCTAGAAGGAGAACTAATTATTCCAGCACAATACAAAGCTAGATAATCGGAAGGCGCTCTAAATGACCAAAGATACATTATTTCAATAAATTCGTTGGTCAAACAAATAGTTGGGATATATTATCCAAGCTACCTCTAACATCAGCTTCAGTACATTAGCATTCCCGTCGTACTTACCTTAAAGTGCAAACATGGCGAGAGAAATTTTTACAACCGGATCTGTGGAGCTGGAAGCAGACACTGGGGATGACGACAGTTTATAAACAAGAAATCTGCTTATTGGATTATACCTGGTGGGGAAACCACTGGAAAACGCGCCAGCAGCTCTACCTCAAGTGTGTTGTGGAAATGAGCTTCAGACGCTTTAGCTATCTTACTGCAAAATCAGATAAAAAAATTAGTGATGTGTACCATGTATATCCAGATAATGCTAAGTGCACGTCGAAAACTACTGGACCAATGGAATCGAGTATACTTATTTGTAGTATACAAATTTCATAAGGAATATTTTTAGTGAGTATAAAATGTTCTGTGAGGACCGTTTTCAAGAAAAACACAAAGAAAATGTCAAAGTGCACGTTTGTGGTGGTCTTTGGGGGGTGAAGCGATCACTTTACAGTTTATAACTTTTTTGATTTTAAAACGTCTTACTTTGACGGGTATAATCCCTAAATTGCAAAACATTATAATTTACTTTTTCTACAATCGCCTCAATAGTAGGCTTTTGCGCTTTGAATTCTCAACGCAAAGTACGCCATTTCCGATGATGACATAATTGTCGCTTTAAAGCGGCAATAGTGTCAATTCCCGCTCGCTTCTTTATTATAAATTCCTTAGCAGGCGCTTGTGAGTCAAAAATGACACATGAGAAATGTAGCTAACAAAAAAAACTTATAAAAATCGGTTAATATATAAACATATGTCAAATACATACAAGAACACACTGTATTAAGCGATTGTAGAAAAAATGTTATATGTATTACGAGCACAAACTGCCATTGCCGCTTTTGAAAGAATACCGTTTGCGAAATTTCTTTCGCAAGCGGTACGATACTGCGCAATGCAGTACTTTGCGCTCTTAACACACAAATAACTATTTTCTATTCTTCAATTTATTGTCTAATATGACTGGACTAGGACTAATAACGCTAGGTACAGTATTCCTGCTTAGTCTTCGTATTTTAATAGCGAAATAAAATATTGCCTACATTTGTATTTATACATAAGTATAATACCTACATGTGTAAGTAAATCCAATTTTCAGGTAATTGCTCTTGGTTAAATATATCGGTTAAATAATATTTGTGATCCGCTATATATCTTATCAGTTTTATAGATAATAGTTATCAAAGAAAAAAATATTACATAGGTTTCCAAGAAAGCGATTCCGACCAATACTTATTTATAGATTCGCACTTAAGTACCTACAAGAGTTCCCATATTTATCAATATTAACACCTACATGTTTGTTGATATGTCTGACTCATTTCTAGATATTAGAATAAATTAAGCGTACCTACCTACCATTCCGTCTATAAAAAGTAATAGAGGTTTCAAGGTAACTATAACTATCATAGAGATGTATATAATATATATCTTAGACTAGTTGCATTTGCTTGGCTCATTTGCTGTAGTTAGTATCAGACATCAGACCATCATCATTATAGTCCAGTTGTCAAAGAAATTCAGGTGAATTTTTCACACAGAGCCGTGTTTTTGTTTGTTTCCTAAGTGAGCGGTTTAGTATCAAAGGCGGCAACGTCCCATTTGACAAATTTGATATCTTGACACACAGGCAATTTTTGATACTTCTTGTTCTTTGGCTCATAACCCTTGGTGGGTTTTGGCTTGCTCGACTAGGTTCCCTCCATCCTATATACATATCATAACCACCTTATCCTTTGACTTTTTATGCATCTTACTATATCCTCTCCTTCTATAAGTGCATCAATTTCGTGATTCATTCTTATTCACCACATACCGTTTTCATACACTGGGCCGTGTATTCTTCTAAGGATCTTTCTCTCAAATATTCTCAATTGATTTTCATCGTTGTTTGTTAGTGTCCATGTTTCACATCCATAGTTTACTACTGGTCTTATAAGTGTTTTATAGATTGTGATCTTAGATTTTTTATTTAGTATGCTGCTCCTTATTAATGTTAAATAGGCCTAATAGCATTTATTTCCCTTTAGGATTCTTGCGCTTATTTCATCTTAGACGTTACCTTTATTGGTATTTTTAGTGCCAAGGAAATTGAATGTCTTGACGCTTTCAATCTCACCGCCGTTTATATTAATATTTGGTAGTTGTATTGGGGGATTCCTGCAGCAATACATATATTTCGCTTTGTCTTTGTTCACTTGAAGGCCTCCTTTATCACCTGTGGCTCAAGATCTATGGCGGTTTGATTAAGGGAGGCAAGGTCACGTGCAATTATTGTAATATCGTCCGCATACCCAAGTCTTTGTGTGGTTTTATTTACGATGCTTCCAGTTCTATTGATTTTTTTTGATAGCTGTTTCCAGCACTAAGAAAAGCACTGTCAGAGCGTCTCCTTGTCTTACCCCAACTTTCACATTAAATCACTTTCTTCGCTGAGCTGCTGTTGTACTCTTATAGCTGCTGTCGATTCTGCCATGGTAACCTCTACCATGTTTACTAATTTTCGGGGTATTCCTAGGAGGGATAAACTTTGTAGCATTTTCTTCCTGAAATGATGAAATCTATAAAGAGATAATGTGTTATGTTCACCCCACTATGTTATATTCATAGCATTTCGCCTATATTTTTCTTAACGTACACATGTGGTCTGTGGTTGATCATGTGGTATTCGTCTAGTATTTCTTCTGAGTAGGGTCATTCGATTATGGATAATATTTTATAAGGGACACTAAGTAGTGTTATTCCTCTATAATTACTGTAAATATTGTTCTTTCACCTTTTTTGTGTATCGGTGGGATAATTCCTAGTTTCTAGTCCTTTGGCATCTCTTCTTGCTCCCAGATATGTAGTAATAATTCATGAAATTGTCTCCATAGTCTCTCTCCTCCGTTCTTTATTAGGTCCGCTATTATTCCTTTATCACCTGGTGCTTCCCTGTTTTTCAGATCTTTTATTACTTTCGGTACCTCTTCATACGATGATGGTTTTACTACCGGTTCTGCACTATAGTATGTTATTTCATTCTCCACTTCCTGTTGTTCTCCTTCTAGTATCTCTTCATAATATTCTTTCCATCGTCTAATTATATATCCGACTTTTCCGTTAGGTTTGTCCATTTCCGTCTTTACTGATGTTTAATCGTGGTACGAATTCTTTTGTATACTCTTTTACGTTGTTGTAAAACTTTCTGCTTTCAGATCTCTTATTATCTTCTATTATTTCTTCTACTTTTTATCATTTCGTCTCGCTTTTTTCTTCGCCAGATTCGGTTTGCTAATCTTCTTTTATTGCTATATTATACCTGATTTGCTCTTGTGTTTCGTTGTAGTGATTTTTTCCATACGTCATTTTTCACTTTCAGAGCCTTTTCACAGTCCTCATCATACCAACTGTTCTTCTTTTTACTTTCTTCTCCCACTACTTCACCGGCGGTTTCTGTTATCGTTTCTTTGATTAAGTTCCATTCCTCGTCTATACTTAATTCCTGCCGGTTCTCGTTTTCTATTTATTTTTTAGTTTCGTTTCTGTTATTTCTTAGTTTATCTAAATCCCATTTTTTTGTTCTTTTCGTCCGTTCCGCATTTGCAAATGATATTCAGTGTTGTATTGTATTGTATTGTATTATTGTATTGTATTATTGTATTGTATTATTGTATTGTATTATTGTATATTATTATTGTATTGTTGTATTCTGTATTGTATGTGGCTACTAGTAAATAGTGGTCTGATTCGCTGTTTGCCCCACGATATACTCGAGTGTCCTCTATTGAGGAGGCCCATCTTTTTGATATTAGTATAATATGGTCTATTTGGTTCACATTATTACAATACACAATTTTTGATTAAATATATTATATAATAAGCTGTCACGTATGTGTGAAGAAAACATAACCATAAAAGATATCTTCGCACTGATAAAACATTTTTTTAAATGAAAATCTTGTTAATCAAATATTATTGCACTTGGTACAAGAAAATTTCTATATCGACGAAAAAAAGATTTTTTTGTGTAAACGTATTATTTTTGTTAGGAAGTTTCATCAGGAATGATGAACAACGTGTAACAAATTCATAGTAATACAACAAAACGCAACAAATTTTTTGGGAAAAAAATATTATACACTCATCGTATTCTTTAAATATTAAACAACTTCCAAAATGGGTACAGATTATACGAATAATATATATATATATATATATATATATATATATATATATATATATATATATATATATATATATATATATATATATATATATATATATATATATATATATATATATATATATATATATATATATATATATATATATATATATATATATATATATATATATTGTCCTGAATTACTAATATCCTGAGAGATAGATTGGTCGTGGTGAAACCATTGCCTGGTATGCTCGTTCTCCCGATATAACACCGCTGGATCTTTTTGCATGGGGTTTAAGATAAATCTTACATCACTTCAAGATATACGGGATATTAGATAATCCAACAAAATGGTTATTTCGAAAAACCATAATTTTAAATGAGGGTCATTAATTTTTTTTTTCTGGAAACCCGTACACTGTGCGTAAAAATTGGAAGATTACTTTTTTCTTCTACTAAGTACGGGGAATTCAAATAAGGATTAGTTTTTTTTAAATCCTCATTGGCGAACCAATTCTAGACAGAAAAGTTGCCGCACACCTGTTTCTACGCAGCTAGATATTGAGACAATGTATCTTAATGATAAGAAGATACTATACTATTGGCGGACAACTTTTTACTATACTATTGATACTATTGGCGGACAACTTTACCTTTAAATTTTAGCACCCTCTATATCTCAAAAACGAAGAACTTTTCGACACATATTAAATTGATTTTTTTAGCTTGCTCTATCAATTAGCGAAGGCAGGTAAGTATAAACTGGGATCAGGGAATCCCAGTTTATACTTACTATACACTGATATATATACTTATACACTGATATGTATATACTTATTTATATATTTGAAGGCATTTTCTTGGGCTATCGGTCATATTAACTCGGTCAAACTATTTCATTTTTCTACGTACGTTTCAATATATTTACCTTCATAAAGCACTTCAAAGTTAATAATTATATCGTTATCACATGACTTTTTAATATTTTACATTTGTTTACTGAGACTGTTACTGTTCACAGTTTTTTTTGTTTCTTACGAATCCTACGTGAGCGACAAATTTGATATATTGACGAAAAACCGTTCTTATCGTTACGGTTTCTAGTTTCGAAAAATCTTCGAAAAATCTGTAAATACCTATGTAGGTAACCTATTCGGTTATAAGTAAGAGATGATAACACCAGGCCAGTTATAGGCCAGTGCATAGAGACGTGAAAACTAAAAAGAATAACATTAATTCTTACATTTTTGAAATTAAATCATGTGATGAAGTAGCAACCCAAACGAAACTTCAAAATTTTGCAACTCGATTCAAGGTCGGTAACATTTTTAAAAGTTAATTTAAGCAATAATAACACCGACACCGCTGCGAATTTGATAGAATTGGTATTACAATATACCGGGCATAATAATTAATTATCAATAATTAACATTTTTGGATCAAATATTGCAAACAAATATTATTAACATGCTTGCAAACCCACAGTGTTCCTCAGTGGCGGTGCAAGAACACTTAAGCAGGCTTAAAAAATGGACCTCCTTCCTCAAAATTATTTAGTATTAATTACTATTCATTTATTAATTTAGTATTCATTTAGAGAATCGTATATTTTTCTAATAATTGTACAGAACATATAAAACAACATACAGTTAACAAAAAATAAAGTAAAATGCTCATGTCATGCCAGACGTTAAAATTAAAAAAATAATCAGATCGGTCAAAAATCAAAAATCTCTATAACAATCTATATATAACAAAAAATAAAATAAAATCCTCAGTCATAACACACCCCAAAATTTAAAAAAATAATCTGAAAAGTCATAAATCTCTCTTTCTGGCTTTACTAACAGCAAATTGTTCGACAAGGTTTTTCATGTCCATAGTAGACGCTGCTCTTTGCACAATTCCTAAAATTCATTAATCATGTAGCCATGTTGGCTTGAGGAATTTCGTAATACGTTTTTGATTATTTTTAATTTACTGAATGATATTTCTAAATAAAGGCATTAAAGTAATAGCCTCACCAAGATCGCCTTCGAAAACACTGTATTTCTGCCGCAACAGATTTGTCAAATCTCAAACACTCATACCGTTATTTGTATCACAAGAGTTTATTTTAATGTCACCAACTATCATACACTTTTGATTTGATAGGAAGGTATCTTCATACCATTCCTCCAATACATTTAAAAAGGGCATGACTTGCATTGGGTGACTGGTAAACCCAAAGGCATATTAATACGGAGTAAATCCCAGCGATGAGGCATTTAATACCATCGATGTTGATATTTATGAATTGGCACAAATAATTAGGTTCCAGAATATATTTATTTATTGCCATAAAAGTTAGTTTTCCTTTTATATAGATTAGAATTCCATCAGTATGGCAGCTGTTTGCATCACACCTTATAGTTAAAGTTCCATGTATTGAAAGTTCGATCTTCAACATCACTAGTGCAGCGACCTCACTTAGTACTACTAGCTATGGTTGACAACAATATACAATATTTCAGAAATGAGTGCATCTTTATGTGGGAGAAAACTTTGAGTGAGTTTTGAACGTAAATGATATGACTATTGTAAGGTATATTAGGACTGATTACTATTTATTTTCTTGACTGACCAGCAGTTACTTCAACAATTATTGTAGGAATATTATTGTACTTTATATAGTTTTTTGTTCTTTTTTATTCCTGCAGCATTAGTTTTACACTTAGATAATAGTCTCTTTGCATCTTAGTTTGGTCGTGGAAACCTGAAATCATGGAAAATCGAGGTATATCTACTCAAAAAAAGGAAAAATTTTTGACCTCTCTGGAATTATGCCTGGTTTTAAATTGAACTTTTGGAAAATTTGCCGGTGTCTAAAACATATTTAATAATGCATATCGAATGATCACAGAAGGAAGTAAATATTCTGCAGTATTTCCCATAATTAGTGTCTTCCTATCATTCCTGTGTTTAGCACTTTATAATTATTAAAATAGTTCCTTTAAACGCGTTCCCCATTTTATCTTAAATAACCGTAGGTGCATTTTGCAAGCCTTGCGACACTACTTTTTTAAATACCTATAAACATTATAAAATCATTAATCATCACAGAAAATTTCCGCTTGTTTTACTCTTGCCAAGGGTCTTTGTAGTTTATTTATTTATGTCTAGATATTTAAAACGGACAAAATAACAAGACGCGAATATTTCTGGCGTGGTATTCGGAACTAGTAGTATGCTGTATGCACACAATAAGTACTGGAAGCTGACCAGTATCAAGCCAGTGGCGTCCCATGGCAGCATTCCAACAACCGTTTCTACTCAAAATGATTCGCATTCCATCTTGTTTAAAAATAAGATGTCTTTTTATACAGTTAATCAGTAATTCCCTCTTATACTAAATGCCTTCCTATACTTAGTAATAGCTTTAAAATAGCTTTAGTAAGTAAGCCAGATACAAGTACACCTCGTAATACCTCGTGATCATATTTGGAAGGGAATACGGGCAAGTTTAATATTCATATTCGGTGGTATGAATATTCATACTTGGTCCGATCTTGATCAACATATATAGAAGAAATGCTCTATCAATTCTAGAAAATATCTATAATATATTCAAATAATGTCTTTATTTGCTACAACAAATGTTGTAAAATATTTAAGTTCAATTATGCGAAGTAAGATGTATATCGTATCAGGCAGGAGGAAGGAGGAAGGAGGAAGGAGGAAGGAGGAAGGAGGAAGGAGGAAAGAGGAAGGAGGAAGGAGGAAGGAGGAAGGAGGAAGGAGGAAGGAGGAAGGAGGAAGGAGGAAGGAGGAAGGAGGAAGGAGGAAGGAGGAAGGAGGAAGGAGGAAGGAGGAAGGAGGAAGGAGGAAGGAGGAAGGAGGAAGGAGGAAGGAGGAAGGAGGAAGGAGGAAGGAGGAAGGAGGAAGGAGGAAGGAGGAAGGAGGAAGGAGGAAGGAGGAAGGAGGAAGGAGGAAGGAGGAAGGAGGAAGGAGGAAGGAGGAAGGAGGAAGGAGGAAGGAGGAAGGAGGAAGGAGGAAGGAGGAAGGAGGAAGGAGGAAGGAGGAAGGAGGAAGGAGGAAGGAGGAAGGAGGAAGGAGGAAGGAGGAAGGAGGAAGGAGGAAGGAGGAAGGAGGAAGGCAGGAGAAAGAGAAGAAGGAAGTCTGTCATTTATAAATTCATTAAATATGTAAAGTATGATAGTACATAATAGATTGCTGATAAGACAGTGCAAAACTCAAAAATATATAATCTTAATACCTAAGTATATACAATTATTATTATGGTACGTCCATGTGTAGGAACGAACCCCATTGCGTCACGAACACTATACTCAAGAAGCGTATAATAATGTTAATGCTCTTTGCAGATGGCTTGCTTACGAGGTTAAATAAATTTATGAAGTTATAAGAGCTACTATATAATATGTTAATAACCTTTTAACACCGTTATAATAGTTGCACGCTGTAGTAATCATGGACGATCGGTTCCTCGAACCATCGCGTATCGTGTTGATTGCTGATCCCTCATAGTGGTGGCAGACGTGAGATAATGAAAATAATATATATTTTTTTCAAAGCAGTAGCTGCTTGCTTACAGAAAATATAGGTACCTATATATTTTTTAGGTTTTAGTTTACACCACAACAGCATCATTATATTCTCGACGGTCATTATTTTATATAAGAAATAAATGAACACATTCCTCGAATAGTTGTGACTGAATTGTGGCTTTTATTCTAGACGTAGGCACTCTTATAGTTTTGCTCTAAGAGAAAATATTACTTTATGGTTTTGCCGTTTTTCTTAAACTTGTTGCTACAAGTAATTTAATAATTCAATAGGAAATATCCTTTCCACTAATTGGAAACCATGTTAGGTACTACCTACGTAACATAATGTTTTAGTAGCATAATAGAATAAGTAGTATACAAGTGAGTGACAAGTGACCAAGATTATAATAAGAAAATTATTAATTATTGGTATATTGAAACCAAAAACGTTTAGTCCACCGTTTAATATATCTATATCTATACATAATATAAATAAAATTGAAGTGTCTGTTTGTAATGTCAAAATAACAGCTTTTTACTAAGTGCATATGAAAGTATATACGGTACTTATAACAAAAACAATTTTTTTGTCTGTCTGTTTGTTCCCGCTAATCTCCGAAACGGCTGGACCCATTTGATTGGCAGATAGCTGATGTTATAATGGTGTCAGTTGGGGCAGGGTACACAAACACACTGTATACGATTCACCATTTTATATTAATACCAAAATACTTCAACAATAATTACAATGATGTGCATTCAACGCTTGCTTGTCAAAGACTAAATATATAATCCTACTATAAATATTCGTTAGTCTACGGTTTTTGTATATTACATTAAACCTCTATTAGATAACCCCGGCTGAGTCACTGATGTCGGATGTTTTGGCGATCGCCCCGAGCAGCCATTCTTTGTAACCCTGAGAGGTTATAGAAGAAACATTACCTTAAATAAATTAATAGTAAAACAACATTTTTAAAAAACAAGCTTTTATTTAAATGCTCTAGAAAGATTAAAATAAACTTTAAATTAAATTAAACCCATTAATTTATTACGTCACATAATTTATATGATATAAAATCTTGTCGCGAGATTTACCTATTTTATAGAACACATAATTTTTTTCTTAGAATTACTTATGTCAATATCAAGTTACATATTGTATTCTTGTTTATCTACAGAGTTAAATCTCACGACAAGCTTTTATATCATATTACAAATCATGTAATGTAATAAATTGATGGGTTGAATTTAATTTGAGGTTTTCTTCTTTTTAGAGCATTTAAATAAAAGCTTGTATTTAAAAATATTTTTTACTATTAGTTTATTTTTTATTTTTTAGTTATCGCTGGACATGTTTCTAAGTCTGTTCGTTTAATTTAATGCGTCATTGTTGCATGGTCGTTTGCCTGTTAATTTAGCACATTTAGTACAACTTAGTAATTTAGTAGTACTCTAGTTCTTCCGTAAAGAGACATTCCAGTAATTTGACTCTACTTAAGTCTCATTTTTTACTTCTTGCTTCTTATTTCAGCTTGAAGCTTACATGTGCCTAACGAAACACGGCTTTGATTCTGGAACTTTCCTTTTCCTAGACCAATGTTATTGAAGCCCATTTCGCCAAATCACAAAATTATGAAGCCAACCAAGGCGTATTTTTAAAATTCAGTTGCAAGATTTGACTCGAACAATTCGACCCCAAAATCGTAATCGGGGACTCCACAAACCCCGGGATAACAACTTCAGACGGATTGGAGCAACTGAGTTTTTGATCGCCAGTTTTGATCCGCCATCTAGAAATTTTTTTATCGCCAACAGTTGACCCTTGTCGGTCCCTCCAACATTTGTTCGAGCACCACCAAACTATCCCTAACCATTGCCGAGTTATGACTCTTTAAAATTGGTATAACGGCCATCTTGTTTCCGTCATTTTTTCCCCTTGAACCCTTTAACTTGATATCCATGCAACTTATTCGATTTAAAGTGATGTCATTTATTTTTTTTATTCTTCTGAGCAAATTCTTTCATTGGATACCCATATCACGGAAGTGCATAAAAATAACTAATCCGTCATCTTTGGGAGTCCGCCATATTGAATTTAAGGTGACCTCATTTTATTTTCGTATTATTACCAGCAAACCCTTTCACTTGATACCCATATCATGGAAGTGCATATACAATACCAAGTCCGTCATCTTTCGTAGTCCGCCATACTAGATTTAGACTCACGTAACTTAGCTAACCATGCATTGCCATTAAAATTATACGTGCATGCAAAATTTCAGCTCAACCGACTGAGGAAAAATACTTAAAATACAGTTGCAAAATTTGACCCGAACAAACATACATAGATACATACATACATAGCAAGTTAAATAAAAGCTTATAAAATATTAGAATATAAAATGGACCTAATGGAATATTCCACCTTCAAGCGTAACTTTCATAAGGCTTGTTGCGGTGAGCTATCGTTGACCTTGAAATAAAAATAGAAATAATACTGTCGAGTTCTTATTTGTGTTACTGTTGACAGTGTGTCCATTAAGGTAAAATTTTCCGATTGAGAGCAATTCTTTGAATATGTGTGTCAATTATTGCTAGGCGAACTTTTGCCAGTCGAACTTTTGTATTTCATGGTGAACTTTTGCCCGGCAACTTTGGTATTTGATGGCGAACTTTTGCCAGGTAACTTTTGCCTTTGATGGCGAACTTTTGAGTTGGTTAATGAGTACCTTATCGACGTTGAAAGTCAAATACCTTTATGCGTGTTCTAGACCGACCACTCCTTCATATGGTCGTCTAGATCTCCCGTTGAATCGGTCTTCCTTAATTCTGTAGCGATCGTTCGGCAATACTTCAACTATCTTGAATGGTCTCCGAAACTTCGGTAAGAGTTCTTTGCTTTCGTTATTAGCTGGAAAACTCGTAACTTATAAATATTTTCAACGGCCTCCGCTTTTCATTAAATTTTACATCTTGTTTATTCCTATTTTCGTCCAGTCTTCTGGCCGTATCTTTCCTAATTTTTGTCTAATCTATGATGTTATCTTCTTCGCTTATTGTGTGCTTCTCACTATATGTTTGTAAGTGTATACCGAGCAAGGGTTCTGGGGGAGTATTTTGTGGTACTCGTGTTTTGTACCATTGAGGTGGTAAAAGCCTCGGAGAGTTTTTTTTTGATTACATGTTTGGCTGACGTATCACGTACTGCTTCTATGTGGACGAATTTGGTAAAAACCATCTACCATTACAGAAAGGGATTTATTTCCTTGTACAGATATCACCAATGGATCCAAATGGTCTATATGTAGATTATGGTGTGGTCGCGCGTACTTGGGAACAGAGTGAAAATACCCTGCTTTCTTATTACCGGGTTCCTTATGATAAAGGCGAGGCAAGGCAAAATAAGTAGGGTCCACGCAAAAAAAACCAAAATCCGATTTAAATAGATAAGTACATCCAATTAATAAATAATTGATTATTAACGGAAATCTCCTGAGTATTTTTACTTGCTTCGAGTACCTACTAATCTTCGAGTAATAAAGTAGCAACATCCAGTACCGGGCGAGCCCTAGCGCACGCCGCCACCAGCACCAAAAAGCACCCAAAAGGCCCATCGAACGAGCGGGCTAGTGCTATGTTAAATTCGCCCGGATGAAGTCACAGCTAACAACTAGTGATACCTATATTATAGATACCTATTCATAAGAAATATTTTAGTTACACCTAATTATGAGAAAAAGTCTTAAATAAAAGGTCAATATAGACATGGTCTTTGCTTGGGCAAGGGCATTTTGCTGAAAGTGTCGTCCGCCTGAGACCTGGGAACACTCAACATCTGTAATAAGTAAGTAAGCGGTAATGAGGATCAGAGTAATTAATCTCGGTAACTCAGAACCATACATTCATACTTAAAAAAATGTAGAGACTTAGCCACCAAGCCACCCGTAATAAATAGGATGGTTTGAGGAAAAGTACTCAAGTAAAAAGGAGGAATGCACAAAGGGCCAAGTAAGACACCACTACACGCGGACCTATATACATACAATAAAAGGTCAATATAGACATGGTCTTTGCTTGGGCAAGGGCATTTTGCTGAAAGTAACACCTGGACTAGCACAAAAATTATAAATAAAACTTATAGTAAATATTATTATATATTAAATATATAAGCGAATAAGTATGTAACCTATAAGAATTAAAGGTGACGACAACGTATAAAATTTCTCCATATATGTGCATATTAATATGATAAACACGAAACATAAACAACATAATTTCTATTTTTAACTATACTCTTGACCATGATCCAGAATCATTTTCCAACTAATTACTTCTGTTATCATAGTTATTTGATTTAAAAACATTACTTAATAAGGACAGTGAATAAACGAAAAATAATCTACCGAGAAAATATCTATAATATATACAAATAATTCCTGTATTTGCCACAACATACATTTAACTACAGTGACACGGCGCGACCTTGTATCTTACTTTTCAGCAAGGAGTACGTAGGTGTTGGCGAAGTGTTTGCATTTACCCACCTACTCCAAATTTGATTGTAACTAAACTCAAATGCTTTATTTAAAAATACAATTTAATTAGGCAGTCTCTGCGGCGTGGGTAAGCATTAGAATAACCTGACACAATATTTGTAAGTTGTAAGCACCTAGTGAAAGTCCCGATTTTTTTATTATATTTACGTATATTTATGTGAGTAGGGTAAGAGGTAAGAGCAGCACCGTCAACCGGGGCTATTATGACACCTTTCTAGGACATTTATCCATATTACGACACTTTTTATCAATATAAAAGCTTTAAGTAAATGCAGTCTTAACAATCATGCCCTGCTAAATCGACATAATCTGGCATAATCCAAATTGGTGTAAGATGACTAATTTCTGAAAAAAAAATTTCGGGTGTCAAAGTTACCCCGTAGCTGACACCTGCTTAAAATTAGCTTATATTGCTACAATAATGCGTCTGATGCATCCAAGTAACTCCCTTATAGATGTAGAATTAAAAAAATGGTCTTAATTTTTTATTTTTTCTTCTTACTAAAAGAAATATATATATATATATATATATATATATATATATATATATATATATATATATATATATATATATATATATATATATATATATATATATATATATATATATATATATATATATATATATATATATATATATATATATATATATATATATATATATATATATATATATATATATATATATATATATATATATATATATATATATATATATATATATATATATATATATATATATATATACACTGCGCAACTTATTTAACGCACAACCAAAAAGTTAACTCAAATTTGACGTTATGTATTTTCGACAATTTTTGTTCGTTTTGGTCAATTTTTTTTTCAAATTTTTTTCAATTTTCAAATAGGTTTTTCTCTTAGGAATATCACTGTCTTAGTTGTTTTAGTAAAACGAATGATTTTGATATTATACCAGGTGCTATAAAAATGTTGTTTTTTTCCGAAATTTCAAAACGTCCTGTGGGCTATACAAGGTATTGCAAGTTATTGCAATTATAGCCAATTTGAAGCCTCATGTTTTTTCTACATTTTCTTTTTTTATTCATTTGTTTATCTCTGTTACTTCATGAAATACACCGTTTTGAAACACCATATGCTTTTATTCACATGAAATGCATTTATCGGACAACTCAAACAGCTAGCAAGCTATGGAAATCGAACATTACACGTCATAAACTGACAACTGTGTCATTAGTTTTTTGTTGACAGTCCAGCAATAATTAGTGAATAATGGAACGCCAAACCAGAAATTTAACTCGTGATGAATGTGTTGAGGCAGCTACATTACATGGTGAAGGGTGGAGGCAATTTAGACAGAGTTAGTAAACCACAGCAAAGAAATAGAAATGAAGAAAATCATGAGATTACCGACGATGAATTTGACGGTCGCATGTTAAGTTCAAGTTCATGTCAAAAATGTTTGCCCGCAAAACAGGGAAGAACTTTTTGGCCGTTGAGAACGCGTGGGAAAATGCGGATGCAGATTATCGATTATTGGAAATCAAAACGTTTTACTTCTCCTACATCCATCCTTTGGTCAGAAGGACATGTCATAAAGCTCATCTTTCCTGTCAAAGGGCGCACTGACCACATAACACTTATTGTGATCCACCTCATCAGTTGTTGAGTTTCTTTACTGTTATATTAAGATCTTCAAAGGTCTGTTTCTTTGATATGTAGGTGGAGACATGGTCTGATTTAACCCTCCTTGATACTTTGTATAAATAAATCCATAACTTTTCATCAATTACTCAAAAGCCATTCTGATTTTCTACTTCCGATACCTCCCCCGTACCTAAACGTTTTCTTATAGGGTTTGATTGGCAGTTTGAAAACCTTCTTGGTCGTTATTTTTACACGTACTTCACTTTTACTATCAGTTATAGGACTTGTTTATAAGTATAATTATCTCAAAACATTTTCAAAACATGCGTTTTTGAATTAGATGGTTCTAAATTAATGTCCTGCATTATTTCCATTTGTTTAGTTTGCATTATATTTAATGTATTTCCTTGCATCTGCTGTCTCTGTTTTTTAATGACATGGGATTTACTGACCAGCTGATTTGATGTTATTATGGTCGGCACACTTTTGTGTTTCACTTATTCCACAGCAGATAATTTTATTTAAGGCACAACTGCAATGATAAAATGAGAGACCGTTCACATATATTTTCACTGAGCACTCTTTTGTTGCACAACATTTATATTTTACTTGATTTGTGTGCTCTGACTTTCACCACCAACCTCATCGGCGGCCATCTCAAGTATGAAATATATACACATAGATATAATAGACACCAATATTTAAAAAATTATGTTCAGATTTTAGAAGAAATATGTAAAATCCATAAGAAGAGTTCAACCGAGTTATCACAGAGACTTCGAAGAGTTCAACATGACTTGAAACCTAAATTATATTAATGCAAATTTTGCATTGCTGGTGTTATTGCTTTGTCTTCTACATATGTATATATTATTTAAGAAGCTTCACTGAAAATCTTGCCTCGTAAATTATTTCTAAAGATGACCGCATAAGTGGGGTCAAAATACATTCCTTGTGAGACATCAACAAATAAAAGATGATCCGTCTAAACATCGAGGAGTTGTGATATTTTTAGTAGCATAAAATCTAAAAATATTGAACTGAATACGCTTCCAGTTCTCAAGTCTTCAAACCACTTCTAAAACATTTTAGCTTTGTACGAAACAATAATTTCCGGATGAAAAAATAATTACCTAATCGCATGCCTCGCAGTCTATATAGCATTCATCTAATTTTCATATTATATTTACTTGACAGTGATTTTGTACTCAGTGGCTTAATTATTCCATTTATCAGTTGAATAGCAAATTATACACAATTCGTTAAACCGCAAATTAAAGTAGGTAGTACCTACAAATTATATAAAAAAATGGAAATTTTATATATTTTCCTAGATAACTACTTTATCCGAATAAAGTGCGGAAATATCTCTTTCGCTGATGACGCATTTTATATCATGACGAGATCCAGAATGATGCATTTATAAAAGTATAAATTGTATGGACATATAAAATGTATAGTCTCAAAAATTGCTGACTACATGCAGAGATGCAGAGATTACATGCTATCTGGTTGGGGTAACCAGATGGGATTAAATTAAATGAAACAAAATATATGACATTGCTCCACATCTGCTGGACTCCCGGAAACATACAATAATATTAAAATTAGTTAGTGTACGGAAGTATTCTAGTCGCCTAACAAAAAAACATTGCAAAATTAAACAAGAACGCAAAAAAATTAAATGGGATTGCAAATTAAATAAGAATAATTCACATTTTTTATTTTTTATTCTAATTATTATATTATTGATAAATATACCAAACCATGTAAAATAACAATATATAAAAGTGGTAAATTATTAGTTTACCATTGCAACACAAAACGCTGTGTCCCTGCAATTCCCTTTTTTTATAAAAAAATTAAAAATATATACGTATGAAATAAAAACAAAAAATATACTGGAATGGAAAGAAATACTAGGAAAGTTGAGTCCTTTTCCTTTTAGCCATGAGAGTAACACCTGATGTCATAACAACAAGCGACGTATTTCATCGCATTTACGGTAATATGCGAAATATGATTTGAAATCGTTCATTACAGCTGGTCTACGTTAGGTCTAATTATCTTGCCACCCATACTACAATACTTAACGAAGTGCTAGTAGGTACTGATTTTGGTGGTTGGCGATGCAAAAAAAATGTCACTGCTGCCAAGTTAAAAATTAAATTTTTTGTCGTCGAGGGAATATTCTTTATTAATTGTCGTTCATTAATCATGGCATATACAAATTCAGAACAAACTGACATGATAATGGTGTTGGGTTTCCCTCAAGGAAACTGCCGACAAAGTGTGAGGGTGTATAGTGAGCGCTTCCCGAATAGGCAGGTGCCTAACCACCAAACATTCTCGAACATTGAGAGACGTCTTATGGGTGGCACGATATTGTTAGACATTTAAAAAATATTTTTTGTACCTAAACCGATAATTTAATAAAAATTCTAAAAAGAGACAAGAAAAAAACTTTAAAATGCCCTATCAAATAAAAAATCGTTGTCATTATTGCACCAAAGGAAAAAAAGTTACGAACGGATATTATCGCCGTATAACAATTTGCCAGGAGTTAAATAGCCAGGAGTTTAAAGTTTTAAAAAACACTCGGTGGCAAAAATCCATATCCCAAAAATCAAAATGATTAATACCTATTCCAGTTATTTACAAAATTTTGAAACACTTTCCGGTTACTCACTTCTTTCTTTGTTATTATTATATAATCTGTCCAATCAGATTAATGGCTATTATTTCATTTATTTAATTTTACGTTTAACTTCTATAATTTGAACTATATATGATTTAATTTTGAATTCTAAGCTTTATACAATCATCACATTCGCCTTTTGTTGACTAACTTTAGTATTCAAAATAGGCGTCCTATCTATATTGTAGTCTTCTTCGCGAATACAGACTCTCGAACCCCGTTTCTACCATTATGCTTTCGCATTAATATATATATATATATATATATATATATATATATATATATATATATATATATATATATATATATATATATATATATATATATATATATATAAACTGCTGTTCAAAATTATCGCACCACGTTAATATTTGCTAAAATTTGAGGTCTCATAACTTTTTTACTTTTAGTCCAATTTTGATAATTTTTTTAGAATACTGTAGATAAAACGACTAATTTCAACTGGCATATCCAGTATTTTGTTAACTGAGGACGGTTTAGGTATTATACAGGGCTAACTAAAAGGTTGTTATATAACCCTAATTTTAAAACACTCTGTGGAATAATTTCGTAACCAAATTCTTTAAAAATACCAATTTTTGTTGAGAACCATTCCTTTCCTACATTTTGTTTTTTGTTCCATGTCTTTAGATGCATTGGTTCAAAATTATCGCACCATACAGAAATCAATTGAAAAAACTTTCAGGGTGAGAAGAAACATTTTTTAATTAACAAGAAAACAAAGGAAAACAAAGAAATAAAATTATGTGAGCTGATCCCTAGTAGGTTGTGTTGCCACCTCTAGCTCGGATTACAGCCTGAATCCGCCGTGGCATACTTCTAATGAGGTTTTGAATGACGGGTTGAGGAATATCCCACTCATGAAGAGTAACCTGTTCCAGCTGTTGAAGGTTCTGTGAGGATGTCATCTCACTGCTCTCTTAATGATGTCCCATAGGTGTTCGATGGGATTTAAATCCGGGCTTCGTGCCAGTTCATAACATCAATATGGACTTCATTCAAGTACTCAACACAAATTCTTGCTACATGTGGTCTTGCATTATCTTTCATGAATATGAAATCAGGACCAATAAACGGAGCATAGGGCATTACATGCTCCTGGAGAATGTTCTCTACGTAGTATTCCGCATTCATTGCCCTTGCATGAATAGGGACTAACTCCGTACGGCCATGGAAAGAAATACCCGCCCAAAACATTTTGGAGCCACGACCAAAGGGTTCGTTTAGAACGAAATTGAAGGCAGCTTCCCTTTCCCCTTGTCTTCTATACACACGTTGCCGCCCATCACAAGATTTTAGGCTTATTCTTGTTTCATCGGAGAATAGGACTTTCCTCCAGTCATCGATAGTCCAATTTTCATGTGCTCGTGCAAATCGTAATCGAGCTACCTTCTGAGCCCTGGTAAGTTCTGGTGCCTTTATGGGCCTTCTACTGATCAAACCTGTCTCCCGTAGTCTTCTCCTTACAGTAAGAGCAGAAACTTGAACATTTCTAACCATCTCAAGTTCACTCTTCAATTGCGAACTTGTTACTGTCCGGTTTCTTAAAGCATTTTGGCGGAGAAAATGGTCATCCCTAACATTCGTCGCCCTTTTTCTACCCTGCCCATGTCTCCTGGAGTGAGAACCAGTTGCCCTGTGACGTTCTAACATTCGACTTATTGTCGAATGGTTAACACCCAGAATTCGAGAGACATATCGCATACTTCTACCCTCTTCAACCAAAGTTTGCGCTCTTACACATTCCAATGCTGTCAAATGTCTCACACGATTCATTACTTTATTGCTGAATATTCCTCAACACCGTATTGTTTTAAAAAATGTGTCAAATGAGATTGCATACACCCAATCATTGTTTTTTGGTTGACATACACCGCCAGCAACAGCAGAGTAAATTAACAGTAAACTGTTGGTGACAAATTCATTTTGCTCTTAAAAATGAACCAATGTATCTAAAGACATGGACCAAAAAACAAAATGTAGTAAAGGAATGGTTCTTAACAAAAATTGGTATTTTTAAAGAATTTGGTTACGAAATTATTCCACCGAGTGTTTTAAAATTAGGGTTATATAACAACCTTTTATTTAGCCCTGTATAATACCTAAACCGTCCTCAGTTAACAAAAGACTGGATATGCAAGTTGAAATTAGTCGTTTTATCTACAGTTATTCTAAAAAAATAATCAAAATTGGACTAAAAGTAAAAAAGTTATGAGACCTCAATATATATATATATATATATATATATATATATATATATATATATATATATATATATATATATATATATATATATATATATATATATATATATATATATATATATATATATATATATATATATATATATATATATATATATATATATATATATATATATATATATATATATATATATATATATATATATATATATATATATATATATATATATATATATATATATATATATATATATATATATATATATATACACAGCAACTAACTTTCTTATTTTAAATAGAACACCCTATATATTTTTTGTAATTCGGAAAGAGTGTAAAATTTTGAGTAAAAAACCATGTATCGCACCCTAGGCTAAACCCTAGGAGATATTTACCATTTTAAGGAAAAAATGACAGATGGAAAGGTCTGGAAAGAGCTTCATAACTTTTTGCATATGGTAGGTATATCTATATTTAATTTTTGGCACAGCGTAAGAAGTTCTAAGTTCTTCAATTAAAATAGAACCAAAAATAATATACCAAGTGTTACATTTTCCATGCCACATTTAGCTAATTTCAAACTGCGAAAACTTTTTTTTTCAAATGGAACACCCTGTATTTTTAATGCCCCGTTATGTATAATTAAATTATCTTTCTTCTGGTAGTCATTTCAGGGGCTAAATAGTTAGTTGTTTGTCAGATATTTGCAATTTTCTTTCCAGCGAACAGATTTACCAGAATTTTGCTTAATAATTACATTTAAAATTAGCCTTGTACTTATAAAATTAACCGGAAAATTCTAAATTATTTATTTTTGTTAATTATTTTTACCAAAGAAGATGCATTAATATGTTTGAGATAGGTACTTCATAAAGGATCTCGAAACATTAATATTACCTCGTATAAAACGTTAATATGAATTATTCTACTTAAGAATTTAGTTGTTATGACTTATTTATTAGGAGAATGTCATAGAAATATTTATTGGAATATATGGTGTGCGATAGAAAAACTTAAAGAACGTTTTGAACTTACTGCTAATGCTAATTATAAGAACACACAGCAAGGAAAAATTAATGGTGAGGCTACTAGACAAGTGCTGTCTTGGATATCTCTCAGACTTCGGAAAATATTATATAAACATATACATATACATATACATATATATATATATATATATATATATATATATATATATATATATATATATATATATATATATATATATATATATATATATATATATATATACATACATACATATTTTTTCCTACATTATTAAAATTTGAAGAATGTCACTGGCCTGACAACTTATGGAGAAAGGAAAATAATTATGTAGTATTATTAACATAATATATTTATGAATAATGAAAGAAGCCTGTCAAATTATTAGCGATTAGTTCCATGCTAGGTTAATAAGAATTGCTAATTTATATCAGATTAAAAACAATATATTTTATATAGTAATAAAACCAAGTAAAATCGCCTAACCTTTTACGGGTGTTAGATATTAGATTAAATTAGGAGTAAGGTTCTATTAACTACTCGTGTAGGTGTTTGTAGCAAATATGGGAAAAAGAAGATTATGTGAGCCTACATGAATTCGTGGTAAATTAAATACAAGTTTAATTCTTATACAGAAATCCAATAATCCTAATATAGACCAAGAGAACAATATTATTTAAATAACGATTTTTAGTAATTGAATATATACTGCTTGATTACATCTTTGACAAAATAATCCTATGTTGACGTTTGGACCGTCATGGAAAAAACCTATGATGTAATATTTGAAAAAAAAGGTTTACGTTAAAATATTCCAATTAAAGAATGCACCTCCAGTATTTTTTTTAAAACTAGACACTAATTAATGAAAATATAATAATTTAACACGGTCTTCGGTTTGGCCACAAATAGTTATTTTGTTGGTACTAATAATTTATCCCCAAAATATTTTACTGTTAATGAGTAAAACGTGTCGTAATTTTTCAAATGGATTATGATAAAGGGGGTCTAACCCCTAATATAAAGGGGGTCTAATATATACTCTACGAGTAACAGTATTTTAGATAACAAAAGTTTTGAAAACGAATCTTTTCACATGAGTAAGACAGTTTGACAGGACGAGGCGAAGACGACGCCAACAAGTCGAGTGAGTGTGAAAATATGTTTTCAAACGCGTCATTTACAATATTTTATCTACGATTGAAAAGAAAACAAAAAATTTGGTAGATATTTTTATTTAACAAACAAATTATATTAAAAATTAAAAATCAATGTAAAATTGGAGCAGTTCTGGACACTTACTCCAGGAATTCCATATTTATTTAGAAATTGTTCGGTTATGGAGACATTTTGTATTGATGAGGATTGTGGAAGCTGGATTGTTGATTCCGTAGCGTCTGATTTACATGCTAATAAGGTATATTAGTGCAAAGTACTCGTCACCAGTTTTACTGATCCTTCAATTTTATTAAAAATTTACATCCTGTTTTGAAGCGCATCATCGATATATCCCTCCTCTATCGCGCTGGATTTCTACCCTAAGTGTCGTTTTGTTTACAGCAAATCTGCACTTGTATTGACAAGAATTGTAGCAGAAGAAAACAGTGACCTGTATATTCGCCAGAATTGGATAATTTTAAATATTTAACTATTCATTTGGCCATACTACCAATTTTATTGATTCCTACTGCTTGATACATTTACTTTGTTGGTAATTCAAAAATCTTTTTTTCGGATACGGTGGGAGGGCGAAAGCTATTGTATTTTTTAAAGATTTCATACAGACTTCCAGAGACTGTAAAAGATTTTCGACTTTT
Organism: Tetropium fuscum; assembly: GCA_964058915.1. NCBI lineage: Eukaryota > Metazoa > Arthropoda > Insecta > Coleoptera > Cerambycidae > Tetropium > Tetropium fuscum. The sequence goes on along the minus strand of CAXKVY010018568.1, from coordinate 33,958 downwards.
GTTTTGGTGTTTGTGATCTTGATTAGCATGGCTTCGCCGAATTGTTTCATATCATAAGTTTCCATATTTCCAATGTAAACAGATCATACCTATTTTCTAATTTAATGCGCTCTTCCTAAGAATATTAATCGTTTTTCAAACAGTAAGATCTGGAAAGTATTTCTGCTTACCTTAACAAGTAAGTTTTTTCATCAGGAGCTGTTGCTAAAAATTCCTTAAAAACACCTTCGGTAAGAATTCTAGACTTTTTGGGTACATGGTTTTCAGATTTTCAAGTTCATACCTCTATTTGGACTTTTGAGGTAACAGATCTGTTGGTATTTGGGGCGCGTTTTCTGAATCAAACATTTATACATAACGCTTTGAAAGACTGAATGAGTTTGAAGACTTCAAAAATGATGTTTAGTTGTGAAACAAGTCGGTTACTATGAAACTGAAGAAGCGTAGCCTTACTAAAAAAATACCAATAACAGATGTCCATGCTGTATTTGATAGCACTACGTAAAAAACATGACAATACCTACTGTGTTTTTGGATTTTTGCACACATCATGTGAAAAATTATAGTTTCATGTCGTGGTTGCTGGTTGCTGTGGTTTTTTTTGTAATTTTTGTTATAACAAATTGTTAATTTTTAGCGACTTTCTACATGTAATTTACTTTAATTTAGAAATTATTTATTGCGTATTCAGCGGGCTCCCTCCGGGAGGTTATTAACAATAAAAAGTAAACTTTTCTGAAAGTTTCACAATTTAAAAATTAACAACTTTTGTATCGTGTACAATTTTTTATACGTTCGTATATTGTCCCAGATAATTTGAGTTTAAGCGAGCGAAAGTAAATTTTGCAAATATTGTTTATTTAAGGAAAAATAAAAAAAATGTTTCAAGGCTGTACATAATTTAATCCTTGTAGATGAAGTTTTCCTGAAAAGATTAAGATAAAGATCAAGAAAATTTATTATAGGTCGATTTCTCCCCACCAAGCATAGACCACCTGAACTATAACGACTTGGTAAGGGTTTGTCACAACACAATACATGAACGATCCACCTTCCTTCATTTTTCCTAGCACCACACCCAGTTATTTTCTTGAAATAAATCTTCTTGAAATAAAACAACTGCATGACTAGAACAATGATCGTGCAGTCGTGCGTATAATATAATGATCTATTATTAAATAAATACAACTGCTGCAATGGAAATGTTATTTTAAACGGAATTATTTCCTATATTATAAGAATGTAGTTTTGATTAAGAAGAGTTGGATGTATATTAATCTTTAAAATTCTGCTTAAAGTTTGATAACCTTTTAATGAATACCTGAAATGATCATACATCCGTTAAATCTGAAATAACGTAGGTATATCAACAGACACTATAGAATAGAGAGACTGTGTATATGACGATCGTGAACCTATTTTATTTTAGGAATCTTTTTGTGTGTTTTCTAGATTTCCCTTGGATTTTTGTTGTGTTTACTGATTGTAAGTATAGATATATACTCAACTATGTTTTTAGACCTAAATTATATATAATAATAATCATTAAATAGTTAATCAAGTAAGACAAGACGCTTTATATGTTCCTGAAAGGTAAAATGTCATTTTCTATCATAATTCGAGGTTATACTTCAAAAAGTCTAATCTGTTATCTTTGGTACGGAAACAATTAATCCCCATTTTTTTCGTATTAAACTTGTGGCCCTCTGACAGCCCTCTAATTCGCTCATGGAAAAAGTTCGTGAAGAATGTGAACTTGAATGTGAACTGTGAATGATGAAATGAAAACTTTCTTCTGTTCCATAAATTATAATAATAGAGAAGGGTTGCTAAAATTGGCTCTTGTAGATCCCCAGAAAAATAATATATTAGTAACTAGAATAAATTATTGTACATCAATACAAACTATTTTTTTATTATATGTATTCCTCCAGGTAAGAATATATTGATAATGGTGAACAAATATTTCGGGAAATCTGATAGCGCAGTAATCAAACCGCCATATGCATTAATAATGGCCTCTATGGCGAAAGTTAAAACAGATGCAGCACCTACTGCTAGTATGCCATCAAAGTTTTCATTGTCAATCATTAATTGAGCATCTACAGTCATCTAGTATTTCAATGTAATTGATTGCATCAATGAGGTAATTACTAGCAACGACATTGTCGTTGCTAGTGTCATAAGCTCGATTATGACTGAAGAAGGTGTATTTGATATTGATACAAGGACAGGCGAAGTAGGTCAAGAATCTGCTGCCTTCACCCATGAAAGACTGGTCAATACGACGAATTGTAACAAATATTAATTTAGGTAAGTATTAAATCAATAAAACACCTATTACATTCGTTTGTTTGTAATTTTATAATTCCGGGATTTCCGTCTATACTTAATCCCGGAAGGACAGAAAGTGACACTTCAGTCCCTGTCATAAAGGAGTGAAGTTTTTACTTCAGTCCCGGAAGTACGAATATATATTTTGATATCGATCTGGTTATTATACTGGCGCATTCACCATTCACTACATAGTTTTTATTTTATAGCTATAAATTAATATGTCTGCGTGATAAAACGATTATACTATTAGTTAAATATTTAGAAAATAAAAAATAACCTTAAATGAGCATGCACCATTCACTAATTACTTTTTATTTTACCTATAGTTGTAAATTAATATGTGTGCGTGATAAAAGGATCATACAATTAGTTAAATATTATGTATAAATGGAGAAAAATAGAATAAAACTGTTTTTAAAAGTTCGTTGTTTTATCCTTTAGCAGGTGAATTTACCATTTAAATTTGCAGAAGTAATGTTAAATGTTAGATATAATCATGGGTTAGTAGCAATACATGACGCTTGTTTTTGTTTTCATAATTTCTCTTCACAATTACATTACATCTAAATTTGCAGATGTAATGTTAAATGTTAGAAGTAATCATGGGTTAGTAGCAATACATGACGACTGTTTTTGTTTTCATAATTTCTCTTCATCACTTGTCGTTTTTACCAGCTATAACAGTACGGTGTCTACTACAATCAAACTGTTAGCCTAATTTTTCCTGAATAATTAGGGTTTTTTTCACGTTGTCACATCAATTACACAGTTAGAGACTTAAATAACTCCAGTTTAACGTACATATTTAAGAACTTAACTAGGTAAGTCATGGAAAATCATTAATAAAGTCAAAGTCAAAGTCAGACACCTCGAAATTATGTTGCCTTGACGTTATTATCTGGAATACAAAAAAATATATCAACAGATGGCAGATACAAAAAGAGTCGATGAGACAAATACAGACACCATCCTGCATATATATTTATATTTATATCCTGTATTTATATATACTTTTTTGGTTTAGGTTATTATTCTAGACTAGATTCTAGACGTTCTATAGCCAGCTTTTAACTTCGTAGGTATTTTACGAGTCTATAATAGCTACCATATTAGCCCAGGATCGATCTGAAGCTTTATATAGGAAACCACGAACAAATTAGAGACGAGCTGAAATTTGGTATATAAGTATTGGGGTCCTTAAAATACCACCAAACTCCACCGATAATCCGCCGTACCTGTCACCCTAAACATCCCCCGAAGGGGGTCAAAACAGAATTTTTAGATTTTTGGTAATATCCTAAAAACAAAGCTATATACGAAAAAAAATGGATAGAAAAATTAAAGAGCATAAAATTTCCTATAAGATCACTTTTAGCACTTATATTTTGCTTTACCAGGGGCGGCTATGATATTTTTAATAACTGGGTATTTTGTAAAAATCCGTAAATACTATTTAATAATATTAGAATATATAAATATTATAATATATAATATTATAATATTTAAATATTATAATATATAGTAAATAATATTTGGATATTTATTCTCAATACTACACTTATATTACTTATCACTATGGCCATAGTGTAACTGTAGTATTTGATAGATACCATCAATTAAGTACAAAAACAATAGAATAAAATCGTAGATCAATGGGTAGGAAAACGACAACAACTGTGGAAATCTTTAATTCATTAGTTGTCAAATTTCCACAAGAAGATTTTTTGTTCAACACGACAAATAACCAATGTCTTATTAAACAACTTGGAAAGTCGTTGTCGGAAAAGGGAATTAAAACTGTATATTCAGATGGTCATGCGGATACGCTTATAGCAACAACTGCTACAGCACTTAGTGAGACGTGTGAAGGTACGGTTTGCAGTAAGTGAAGATACCGATGTAATGGTTTTATTGATCCACTATGCGAAACAAAATTTGTATATGCTACGTCCAGGAATAAGTTCAAAACCAAATAAAATTACTAATATTTCAAAGTTGCAGCATAAGTTTAAAAAATGTTCATCTTGCCATGGACGCCATTTCCGGATGTGATACTACATCTGGCCTGTTTAACAGAGGAACAATTATTTGTTTAATACTGTGATAAAGAAGGAGTTTGGTCTTCAATTTTACAATCCAAATATGTCCAAAGACAGATTGAGGACCTCAATTTCGATATTTTTTATTTCCGTATATGTCAAATATAGAACAAGTACCGATTTGAATAACGTCAGATATATTCTCCAGCAGCACTATGTAGTAAAGCGAAGATTAAATTAAGATTTTAATATGACTTCACTTCCACCGAGAAATGCAGCTCAGTGCAATGCATTTAGGACATTTTATCAGGTCCAGCAAGCCTACATACATATATTGTTTACATGTATGATTAACGTTTAGGTTCAAGCATGGTTGAATAATAGCTTACAACTCAAGGAGTGGGGATGGATTTCTAGTGCTTCCGGAATCTCTCCAGTCCAGATGGATCAAGGTATAGCCCCCCAATGGATCCTTAAACAAATTTATTGCAACTGTTCATCAGGTGGGTGCAAAAATGCATGCAAAATGGTATTATCTGTTTTAATACGGTAGTTGAAGAGTTACAAGCGAATGACGCCTGTGGACAAGTAATTAAAAACACACATTACATTCATTTACTTAAACGTAACCTGTGTGTATTTTAGTTTATTTAAGAAAAGGCAGCTGTGCTATTTACTACATAAAAAACTCATATTTTATGTATTATCATAGTTTTATTGTGTTTTGCTGCAAAAGACGTAAAATGTATTAATGTAATGTACCTAATTATTTTGTGCGAAATGTGTACCTATTTTATTAAAATATACTGCAATTTATAATATGTTAACTCCACCACTGGTAAAGAAAAATATAACTGCTAAACGTGATCTTATAGTAAATTTTATGCTTTTTAATTTTTCTATTTTCTATTTTTTCGTATATAGCTTTGTTTTTAGGATATTCCCAAAAAACTAAAAAAAGGCGGTTGTCACCCCTTTCGGGGGTTGTTAATTTAAGGATCCAAATACACATTTATATACCAAATTGCTGTCGGTTTGACTGGATCGACCCTGGGCTATATACCGGAATACCGGAAATGTAATATTAATGTAAATGAAATTATGGAAACAGGAGCAACCGCGGTATAACATACCCTACCTACTCTTCAAAAAATGTAAAACATGATAAACGCACACATGCAATGTATAAAACAAAGGTGAGTGATCTAAGCGAATATAAACATATGTCAGGAGAAAATAAAAATAGGAAGCTTCTAATTAGCAATTTCTAGGGGCAATGGAAAAACTAAAGTTTGCTTAATCGAAACTACTTGTAGATTTTATCAGACTATCTGGACTTGGACTATCTGCCGGCATCTGGGGCCAATATAAAACGAAAGTCGTGATATTGACCGTATTGCAGTGAAGATGTAAGATGTGGAGAGAGAAGACACTCCCGGTGACGTCATGCCGGTGACTCATGCCACTCTGGTTTAAGTAGGCAGTGCGTGGCGTAGAACCGACAACTACATGAAATACAGTTTGATCAATTATATGAAATCATTAATGTTAGTTTCTACAGTGCCTTTTTAGTTAGGTCATGTAGGTTTTGTAATAAACAACTGCTTGTTTTCAAGTTTTCAATTGAGATTATATATTATTTGATTATATATTACACTTGAGATTATATATTATTTAGGATACCTAGGTATGAATATTGGTACGTTTAAGGTATCTACTGACATCATAATCATATAATTAGTATACAGTATTTATTACGTTCTTTTTCGACCTGGTACTCCTGGTAGGTATATATTTGTCCCGTACGTCTTGTACATTTCGTCATAAAATATAGATAATTATATAATTAGCTTTGAGACTTTGAAACATCGAATTGACACACAGGTATATTGTTTTATAAATATTCTATTTGCAGACTATGCTGCTTTGGTTGGCTGAATACAAACCAAGAGTTCTAGTGCGCCTAGGCTGCCGTCCCAGGGAAAATCGATATTCAGGCGACGACGTCTGGTGTCGTTCAACTTTTGTAAACCGCACAGAGTCACTTTAATAGATTACGAGCTTGCAATTAGTATTTTTTTCATTAGGAAACTATTGTGAATGTAAAAAGTAACTAGTCTTGATATTTACAGATATAGCATTCGAATAAATATAATAAATCACAAATAACTCATGATAACATAAGGTAGTGTTCATTTCTGATTCAGATTAGGAAATACCTACCATAGGTATATAGATTTATTATTTCTAAATTATATTATTTTTTTGGGCGATATTATATTATATAGTTACCGTAAAACCGTATTATATAGATAAAAGGTAATACCGTATTATATAGATACCGGGGTGATTTGATAATAGTTTTTGGAAAAAACAGGTTCTAGAGAACCAATATGACTGTAGATTACTTTCGATAATGGGGAAGACATTCACGTATAGCAAGGAAAAAAATATGTTCCATTTTTATAAAAAAAAATTATAGGGTTTCGTTTCATCTCGCTCCACGATGGGGCTAATTGAAAAATATAATTAATCGGCTGTTTATATAAACTATTCCCACTGTCAAGGTGCCTTGAAACTCAGAAATGAAGAAAATATATACTTACTGCAACTGAAATTTGAAAAATTATTATTTTTTACGCAAAAAACAACAATTTAAGAGAAATTAAATTTATTTCACATTTATTGTGCCCTTAAATTTTCTGGCCTGCATCTATTAACGGCTACGCCACTGACACATGCCTTAATAATTATTTTTCAGGTTATACATCCCTATCCTAATAAACACGCTAGGAAAAAATACTACGCTGTTATATTATTGACAAGAGGTGTTATACAATAAGAAGTATACATGTGAAAAAATATGCGCAATCTCTACCTTAACTTCCAAAACGGCGCGATTGTCTGAAGTGTCTTGCAAATAACCAGCATTGCTTGAAATCAAAGACTAAGGACATCTAGCGAGCCTACGCTGCGATTTCAAGTCTAAATCTCTGCCCAACAGGTGATAGCAGGAATGTTTACCTTTCCGCGCCATATTGTTTCAATTCGCCCCATATTTTCAAATCACCCCGTTTTACGGTACCGAAAAACATCAAAGGGCCTACAGTGGAATTATTCTTGTCTGTTTATGATGCTGTTCTTTATGATTGGTACATATAGATTCAGGTTGTACAAGTTGTCATAGGGAAGATCGGGTACGAAAGTGACATTTTTTTTATAACCCCGGTAAAATAAAAATTAACAAAGTTTGCTATACAACAAATTATACGTCGATGACCTGGCATTTTCTTTACAGAAGAAAAATATTATTTAATTAATTAAAGTTTATATTAATGTGTAATTAATAAAAATCAAGAGAGTATACTTTGTTACTACCTACCCAATGGTATAGGTCAAAAGTAACAGAACATGGGGATATCTGTAACGTATGAATAATAGATACAACCCGCCGCACCCGTTAATTTGCAGACTATGCAGACTATGTTGACCGTACCCGCCCGTGACACAGATGCTTCAGGCAACTGGCGCTAGATGCTGACCAGACGGAACCTCCTGATATATTGTTTTCTGATTCTGATTTCTGATTGTATTGTATTTTATTTTACTTAGGAATAATAAATATATATTTATCCCTTAACAGGTGTTATTATTTTAAAAAATACGCCTCTTATAATACCTATATAATTACATTTATGTTTTATAATGGATTAGTTCGGTGAATCAACAAAAGAAAATATCAATATTTTTATATAAAATTATTTATTCTTATCTCTGTACCCATGAAGTAATATTAGTTACAAAATAAACACTAATATTTGTGAATTATATTGTGGAATTTTCCTCTGATTGGATTTCTTCACTGCTATTATATTCTAAGGCTGAAACAATAGGCCTCTGGAAGCTAAAATATACTGTAAATACTTTAGATTCAAGTTCATCTCTCTTGCTTAGTCAACGAGTGGATATTACTCGACTGAGCGTTACATAGACGAACGTGACGGCTCAGTCTCATGCAATACCCACAAACTCTCTACTGTTGCGCTCTGCCGACTGATCCTCTGTCACTTGGTCCACTCGAGCCGACTTTACCCGAAGGAGCGTTACATAGCCGAGCGTGACGCGTAACTAACGGCCCAGTCTCCTTCAACACCCACAAAAATAAAAGTGCTGAGCGCCCCTAAAGAAGTTTAAAAGAATAAGTCCACTGTTACAACCAACCCGTTACTTTCGTACCCGGTCTCCCCTATTAGTAAACGTAAATACGATAATTAATAACTATAATTTCTCAAGTTATTCTTGCAATTAAAAAGGACTTAGTAGCGGAGCTGGTAATATTAAGATTAATCATAAACTCGTATTTATGAACCGTTGCGGCCAGCCAAATGTAAACGGCAAAATGGTATAGTGTATGTAATTAAGACTTTAAATCATAGCCGCCGTATATGTAAAATATATCTGTCATTGATAATAAATTTAAAAAACGTTACTCAAAATATGCCGAGGCACTTAACTGAGGCGTAAAGAGCAAGGGGTAGCAAACTTACAAGAAAACTGGTCGTTGAGCGAAATGGCTGTTGATTTAAATGTTAGTAAAAGCTGTATATTTTATATTAAAAAACGATAGCAAAAGGAACAACGATTAAAATTACCTATTATTCAAGGTGGTCGTAAAGTCGCCACTGAGAATGAAGACAATGCTTTGGTTCAATTTATCCGTCAAAATCCTTTGGGAACTGCTGTGAAAGCTGGAAGAGAAACATTATATCCAGGGTCTGTCGGAACAGCACGAATACGTCTAAAACAATATGGCTTTAAAAACTGTCCTGCTGCTCACAAAGCTATTATTTATTAATATTTTATTGCTCAGGCATTTAAGTCTTCTTGGCATGGACATAATTAAAGTTCTCATATCATACAAATCCAGGGACCGCCTAGCCGCGAGACTTGACCGGTAAGATTTCGATCTTCGAAGTTAAGCAAGGCGGGCGTTGGTGGCACTTGGATGGGTGATCTAGGCAGGCTTGGGGATGGGATGTGGTAGTCCAACTGAGACCTGGGAACACTCAACATCTGCCGCGGGCGCGTGATCCCAGATAAATGGTGATGAGGACAGAGTAATACCTAAATCTTGGTAACTCAGAACCATACATAAAAATTATAACGAGACTTTGCCACCAAGCCACCCGTAATAAATAGGATGGTTTGAAGAAAGGTACTCAAGTAAAAAGGAGGAATGCTCCAAGGGCCTAATGAGGCCTAAGTGCTGTAGTGGAAGTGGACCACTACACTCCGAGTCATATACATACATACATACATACATACATACATCATACAAATCCCCATTAGACATGGGAAGGAAACAAAGACGCTTCAAACAAAAATTCACTTTTATACATTTTACTTTGAGCTATAGTGAGAAAGATTAGTAGTTTTGGCGTGTTTAATGAAAACCAAGCCTCCTAGTAATGCCAATACCAGATTCCGAGGTAAACTTTCTTGTAAAAATTACGGAATAGATAGAACTTCGTGTAAATAATATTTCTTGGAGGGAGTCGAATGCAGTCGAGAATTTTAGGGTTGAATGGTGCACTGAAATGAGTACATCCATGTTATTAATATTTTAGGTTAAAATACCTTAAAAGTACCTATTACTATATTAAGTAAAACATCCATATACTTCATGTTTTTTTTAAACCAAATTGATTTTGTTTTTACAACAAGATTTTTATAAATCGTTTATAGAATAACTTCATCGAGTAAACGTAAATATATTGTATTAAAATGCTGCTTATAAATTTTATTATATACACAAACCAAATCGATATAACGAAGGCGAATACACGAATATGGAGGTGTGTCCGGTCGTGTGGGACCAACTGCTGGATAATTGAATTCTTTACAATTACAGCGTGACTCAGAGTGCTTGCCCTGATAAAATTATTTGCGACAAATGGTCCTGAAAGCCACTATTTTTTATAGTACTTGGTACAACCTGGTATAAGATATAATAGAATTATTATATTGATCTAATAATCTAATAATAAACGTATAATAAACACAATGATTTAGTTTGAGACGCAGTTAAGGATCTTTAAACTTTACAATAGACAATATAATTTTAGAATAGAAAGATATTGCCATAATCTAGTGTTTCTAATTTATTTAAAGGACATTTAAAGTGGCACTTTTCAAAACCTTTGGCGTTAGGAAACGTCTTACTTTTTACAACCAGTTACGAAAAGTAAAATATTTCGCAACTGGTTTTGTAAAATTCATTTCATAGTAGGTTATTTAGACAATTAGGAAATTGAGAAGCTATGAAAGTGACAAGATGTTACACCGTTTCAACCTAGTTGATTATTTTTAAACGTATAAAAGTCAGAGTTTTCTTCTCATAAAATATCAAATTGGCCAAAATTAGAAACAGTATTGTATGAAACAGTATTGTATGAAACACGCTGGGAAACACTATTTTGTGTAACTCGCATCCATTTGCATGAAATCTGCTCGTTACACAAAATAGTACTTTTCCCAACTGGTTACATAAATAGCTATGACAGAGAGGATAAAAGTCATAAATTTCATACATATAGTAAAGATTTGTTTCGACATAGTCCAGGATTGAGTATTAAAACCTAAAAGGTAACTAAATATATGTCTTTGACTTTTAACAGTGCAGAGACATGAATTTCTTGTTAATATGACAACGTTTTAGTCCAGTCATTATATACATTTGGAAATGTAAATGAACCGAGAAGGCTATATTTCTGATATAACGTGGGGGGACCTAGAAGAGCTTAACTTCAAATTGTCGACCAGGATTTCCTATGTGCATTTTCCGCCATCTTGAAAAAAGGGATAAATTCTTTACAATAACTCGGTTCTCCGTTGAGGTACGATAATTTTTAATGAATACTTTTTGCTGCTTTTTTTTACGCGCTATAATTAAAATTTCGTTTTTTTACCTATCGTTCATCATTATTGAGATATCGACCAAAAAAATTAAAATTTAAGGTAGTGAAATTTGTTTTTTGCTTTTTCTCTTTTCTCGAGATAGATATCGAAGAAATGTCTGTGATTAAACTTTTAGAGCATATTCAAACTTACAATTTCGTTTCGACCTAAAATTTACGATCTCTAGCGCGCCGCAAAGTCGGTAAGTCCGTGCCCCGTTTCGATTTAGCCGCTCGCACGGTTGTATGCATATACGTCAAAACGGATGAAAGTTTATTCGGGGAATTATTGGGATACAAAATAGATAAATAAACCAGACAAATTTTGAAATAACACATGAAATTTATTGAAAAATATTTTTTTAAGGGCCCTCTCTTTTCATATTTTTCGTGGTTTCGATGGTCCTGGCAGAAGAAGTTCTTCCTCCGTTAACTCTCGAGTTGTGGAGACTTTCGAACCACAGGAAATATTGCTGGGATGGTCGAATCATCATCATCGTCGTCGTTGAATATATTGTTGCATGTTTGCCCACTACAATGCAGGCAAATAACGGAGCAACTAAATCTTGTTTTTCTGCACCGCGCTAGAGGTCATAATTTTGTTCGGAGGAAAAAAAATAAAAAACAAAGAAATTGCAGGTCTGAATACCCTCTACAAGTTTCATAATAGACAATTTTTCGATACCTATCACGAGAAAAGAGAAAATAGCAAAAAACAAATTTCACTACCTATGAACAATAGGTAAAAAATGTATAGGACCTACCTAATGACTAGATTATTTGATGACTAGCTATTTGATGACTATAAATTTGGTATTAGAAAAAAATAATCGAATAAAGCCACATGGTCACAGCATAAATACAAACCAGTAGGCCGCCCACTTTCCATATATCTAAGCAAATATGAACCGATGAGGTTCCACCATTTTGGTATAATTTAGTACAGAGGCGGACTCTGGTACAGCCGCCAGTTTGCAATGACACAAAAAAGCGAGGCGTAGTTTGTACAACCCAACATTACACAACATTTTAAGGGACTACATATTAAAAAAAAATGTTGGAATGTCTAGATTTTATTGAAAGACTTGAAGTCAGGGACAAGAATGGGATTAATGTCAAAAATAAATTAAAATGCCTTAAATATACAAATTACTATAAACAGTTTATTTTTTTTTGTGGGATTGATTCCCTGCAAACTTGTAACTAAGAATACATTTTACCAAGGAGTTTAAATCAAGATGCACTAGATAATCATTTTTGAAGTATTAAATAACAAACCTCCGACACCCCTAACTTAGTCCTGGTGGGCTAAACGCAAGATTCGCAACGTTGGGGACATCTCGAAAGCACTATATCGAATGGAATTTGTAAAAAGTTGGGGACAGTTTCAAGACATTCTCCTAGAATATGTTCAATTTTTTCCATCGATAAAAAAAGCAATAAATATTTTTTTAGCATTACCACCAACCAGCGTAACCATAGAAAGATCATTTAGCACATTAGGACGTGTTAAAACATGGTTGCGATCAAGCATGTCGGAAGATAGATTGTCAGGGTTATGCTTGCTAAGTGCACATAGGCAAAATGTACTAAAAAATAGAGACAGTTTCATAAATAATGTAATAGATAGATTTGGTCCAGATCGTAGAAGGTTACAGTTTTTATTTAATGAATAGGTTCTGTATAATAATGCATTTTTTTATTAAATTTGTTTAGCTATCTACGTTTTTTTTGTATTTTTACTTTAATTCTAAATTTATTGTTACTGAAGTGACAACTTTAGTTCCACGTTCCAAGGCATATAAAAGATATATAAAAAGTTTACTTACTTTTCAATAACTAGCCAGAGCTAGTTATAGATTACTTTTATTACAGATGATATGTACTAATGTACTCTGAACCAAAAATTATTGAGTATACGATATTATAAGATATGCTTTCTGTATCCACATATTTTTTGTTTAATATTTTGCGCCAAAAAAAACAATATTTGACAATTTAATAAATCATATTTTGTTTATTCCAATTTATTTATATTCTACAGGCGGCCTACAGCGGGTATAAATAAATTCACTAATACGTCATTAAATATTATTAATATTTCAAAAAGATATCAAATTCCAAAAATTAGACTTGTGCAAGTCTATATTTTTCTATAAATAAAATTTTCATTGAAATAGTATAGTGCCAGGAAAACGCGTGACCTTGTAAATTTTGAAAAATTTTCAGTGTCAAAGAACAACAAGATAAATTCGGTTTAAATTTATTTCACTCAGGAACGGAAAATTGTGAGGCCGATTTCACATGATATACATAATATAGCACACAAAGAACTAACACAAAACCCTGTAATACAACCACAGTATGGTGGTGCAACCAGATATAAAATTTTCGGATTACAGCAACGACGACATTTTGGAAAAAAATATTGTGCGTTATGTATGAGGTTATACTTAATGAACAAATCTTTAGCTATGCTTACATAGTTATGATGAATGCCTAAAATATTCCCTTTCTATGTATTGCTATTTTAGATATTACAAGAATATACAGGAAGCCATTTTTGGAAATTTAAAAATGCCTCTTGATAACTTCCATAAATGTTATAACTAATATTGAAATTCTATTTCAACAACACTTCGAAACGCTTATTGTAGCAGGCGTTTGCTTCAATTACTTGTAAATTTGTGAAAATATAGAATATACTCATCCTTGTAGACTTTCCAAAATATTTTGATTTAAAATTATACATCCGCCTAAGAATTTACTACAAATTAAAATATGTAAATAGAAATTTTAAAAAGATTAGCAAAAATAAACTTAATATTTCCATTCATGGACAATAAAAACAAATATAATGCCAACAAACCTGGGGCAGAGCGGCAACGCTCAACCCAGCCACCACCTGCGGCGGAGCAACATAGCTCTCCGCAGCTAAATCAGCCTGCGGCTGGGACGCATGTCCCACCGCATGTTAACCAACCAAAAAGAAGAGTCAGTGGCGCTGAAGCCAGAAAGAGGAGAAGAGCACGTCACGAGGCGGGAAGTGCTACTACAGCACACCCCTCAGGCCACGCACCACCCCCGGCAAAGCCACAAAAACAGGCGAAGCACCCAAAAGGTGTGCCACCCTTCACAAGGGAATCACTTCCCCCAAGGAGGGCTGAGTACCCCAAAGGTGCAGAGCCAAAGAAGAAGGTTGAGAACCAAAGTGTGCCACCTTCGAAGAAAAGGAACCGGTCGGGAACCTCCTCGGAACGTACCCCAAGAGGGTTCAAGAAGACGAGGCAGGGCCCTAGTCCAAAGACTGCCCCCTTGACCGGTTACAAGGACGCCACCCTGAGTCATCTCAGGGTGGCAATAATAGACAAAGATAACCCCTATGGGAAAATTCCTAAGGATAAGGAGGTCCTTGTCAAAAATGCACTGAAGGGAGAACTGGATAGGGTAATCTTCTCCACCCCCAACAGCAACTCATCTACGCCACCAGCATTTCGCTCGTGGACATATTCTGGTGAGATCATCAGAATTGTCTGCGAGGACGATCAAACGCTGGGATGGCTTAAAGAAGCCGTGGCTAGTCTAAAGCCTTGGGAGAACGCTGCGCTGACCGTCGTGCGTACTGACCAACTGCCAAGGCTGACAAAGGCTACACTCTGGATCCCCGTGGAAGCAGAATGCGACCATGAGGAAAAGGAGGTCGTAGTCAGTCGCCTAGCAGGGCAGAACCCGATGGTTAGCGTGCGTCGGTGGTGTCTCTTCCACCACCAGGCCAAAGACAACCCACGAGGAGAACTACTCGTCTTTGGAATAGGAGATGAGGACATCAAAACCCTCAAGGCGAGGTCGATGAGGGTACATTACCTCTTCCAGTCACTTGCCCTCAAGGTGAAGCCGGAACAACCGGGGAAAGAGGAAACACCTTCAACCGAGCAACCCCGGCAGGAGCAGAGGATGGAGACGGAGGCTGGAGAGGCTGAGCTGATTACAGCCACCTCGTCAACTCCATCACCATCCTCAATGGAACAGCCCGAACAGGACCAGAGGATGGAAACGGAGGCTGGAGAGGCTGAGCTGATTACAGCCACCTCCTCAACTCCACTACCATCCTCTAAGGAACAACCTGAACAGGACCCGAGGATGGAAATGGAAGCTGGAGAGGCTGTGCTGTTTACAGCCACCTCCTCAACTCCACTACCATCCTCTAAGGAGGACGTCTCCCCTCAATCTGAGAGGGAAACGACTACCCCACTCTAGGGACACCCCCCATACCCCCCCTTGGACACCTCAATGGCGGGTACAAATAAGGTAAGAATAGTGCAGTGCAACCTGCAACACTGCAAGGCGGCAACGGCAGTCCTATGCCGCCGCCTTGACGTGGAGCAGGATACATTGGCGCTAATTCAGGAACCCTGGATAGTTAAAACCAGAATATCTGGCTTAACAAGATTAAATGGTGTTATTTTTAGCTCACCTACAACAGATAGGCCGAGGACGGCTATTTATGCCCCTCGGCACATCAAAATTCAGCCTCTACAACACATTTCAACGTCTGACCTGACGGCAGCGAAGGTGGAATGTATAATTGCCGGCAAACCAAAAGCTGTTGTTGTGGCATCAGTTTACCTCCCCCAAGACCAGGGCGGTTTACCACCGACTAGGGACATGGAGGAACTGGTGACATACTGCCACTCCCAAAACTGGGAACTTATCATGGGCTGTGACGCCAACGCACACCATGTGACCTGGGGCAGTACAGACAACAATGCAAGAGGTAAGTCACTTTATGACTATATTAACGGTAGTAATCTTAGTATAATTAACAGAGGTTGCGAACCGACATTCGTAAACTCTAGAAGTCAAACTATAATAGATATAACACTGGCTACATTGAACATATCCAAATCAATCCAAAACTGGCATGTGCCTGACATTGTCACAATGGCAGACCACCGGTGGATTAACTTTGAAATTAATCTTGTTAAAGCACAAAAGAAACCATTTCGGGATCCCCGAGGAACCAACAGAGATAAATATCGATGTCAACTCGGGAAGAACCTGGAAAAACTCGACGTGCTCAATGATAGTGGCAGAATAGAGGAATATACAGACACTCTAATAACAGCCATAAGGAAAGCTTTTGAAAGATCCTGCCCGCTCAGAGTCTCGAGAGCCCCTGGGGAAGCCACTAAATGGTGGTGCCGGGACTTGACGGACTTGAAACAGAGGACAAGGACATCTTTCAATAAAGCAAAACGGACAAAACTTGAATCAGACTGGGACCAATACAAGACCCACCTGAGGGAGTTGAGGGAGAGGGAGGGAAAAAACTAGTTAGACAAAAACAAAGAAAAGCGTGGAGAGCCTACTGTGAGGAAATTGAAGACTACTCACAGGCAGCCAGGCTATGTAAAATCCTCACCAAAGACAAAAACCATGATATAGGTATATTGAAAAGGGACGATGGTACCAAGACCAACAACCTTTGCGAAAGCCTAGAGCTGCTCATGCAAACTCACTTCCCTGAATCTGTCACAACAGATAGTAGGGAATGGCCAAATGAAGTTGACACCCAACCAACAAATTCGGACTGGCAAACCGCCAACCAAATTGTAAGTGAAGACAGAATCAAATGGGCAATACAGAGCTTCTCCCCATTCAAATCGCCGGGCATCGACGGTATATATCCAGCACTACTTCAGTGGGGCCTGGATAAACTACTGCCGCACCTGGTTGGGATGTTTAGGATGTGCTTAGCACACCTCTATATCCCAATGACATGGAGAGAAGTAAAAGTATTGTTCATACCAAAAGCAGGGAGGATGGACTACTCCACCCCCAAAGCATACCGTCCTATTAGTATAACTTCATTTCTACTGAAGACAATGGAGAAGCTATGTGAGCGATATCTGAGGGATGTAACATTGACTAACAATCCGGTGCACCCCAACCAACATGCATACACGCCAGGAAAATCCACCGATACTGCCCTCCATGTGGTAGCAAGTCGGATTGAGAAATCCCTGGATCATAAGGAATCCACCCTGGGTGTTTTCATAGATATAGAGGGTGCGTTTGACAAGACCACCTTTCCTAAAATCACAGCGGCCCTAACACATAGGAACGTTCCTAATACTGTGAGCAGCTGGATATCCAACATGCTCTCTAAAAGAGCAGTACAAATCAGTGCAGGAGACACTGTCATAAGAGGACTGGTTGCGAAAGGCTGTCCGCAGGGAGGTGTTTTATCACCACTGCTATGGAATTTGGTTCTTGACAGCCTCCTAAACCACCTCAACGTGGAAGGATTCTACACAATTGCATACGCAGATGACTTAACGATACTGCTTAATGGAAAATTCGAAGGAGCTCTCTGTCAAAGAATGCAGGTGGCCCTAAGAATAATCGAAAATTGGTGTGAGGAGTATGCCCTATCCGTCAACCCCAGGAAGACGGAAATGGTACTCTTTACAAGGAAAAGAAAACTGGAGCCAATGAGAGCCCCTGTTCTCCTAAACACAGCACTTGGGGGCAACTTTCGATGCTAAATTAAACTGGAATCTTCACCTCGAAAGAAGAATAAATAAGGCCTACATATCATACGAGCAGTGTCGCAGGACAGTAGGGAAAACCTGGGGAATGAAACCCAGGGTGGTCCTGTGGATTTACACTGCTATCATAAGACCAATGTTGGCCTATGGAGCTGTTGTCTGGTGGCCCAAAAGTCAACAAATAACAGCAAAACTCAAGCTAGGCCAGGTACAAAGAGTTGCCTGTCTGAGCATAACCGGAGCCATGCGAACAACACCAACGAGAGCAATGGAGATAATGCTGTGTCTCCCACCACTAGACCTACATCTAGAAGAAGTGGCTCTGACTACCATGACTCGCCTTAAATCTGTTGGCATACTACCAAATGCAAGCTGTGGCCAAACCAGAAGCCGCCTGTGGACTGAGGCTGTCAGAAAGATACCCCTTTTACAGGCATGTGCAGATGGTATTCCGCCTCGGCTTGTCTTTGATAAACCTTACACCATACACACTACTGGTGAAGACGAGGCCGGCGTTGAAGGTGTAAACTATGTCTTCACGGACGGATCAAAGAAAAAGGATGGAGCAGGCTGTGGTATATATTCCAGGAATCTGCGACTCTGATGCAGCTGGACTATGGATAAAAATGCCAGTGTAGTACAAACAGAACTCGCTGGTATAACCATAGCCGCACAAGAGATTGCTCGCAGAGAAATAACGGGCAAGACAATAAGAATCTGCACAGATAGTAGACAATCACTACTGGCCCTGAAAAATTATAAAATAACTAAAGGATCAACATGGGAATGTCACCAAGCACTTGTGAGAGCATGTCAGATGAATAACATCTGCCTATGCTGGGTCAAAGGACACTCATAATGCAACGGCAATATAGAAGCTGACAAACTGGCCAAGAAGGCAGCCAACCTGAGTATCCTTGGGCCTGGTCCTTCAAGTACGCTACCAGTTGCAGCGAAACTTCAATTAATAAAGGAAAACACCCACATAAAATTTAAGACGTTATGGGATGAAACAAGCAGCTGTCAGCTGGCCAGAAATCTCTTGAGATATCCCAGCGAAGAGACGGCGAGGAACTATCTGGCAATGTCCAGGGGTAAACTGCGATTTGTTACAGGAATCCTAACCGGACACTGCCGGGTAAGGAAACACCTCTATAACATGAGACAAAGTGACACACCCATCTGCAGAGGATGTGAACAAGAAGATGAAACGATCGAGCATGTACTTTGCGAATGTCCTGCCGTGTCATCGACCAGAGAATCCATATTGGGGGAACGTTGGCCTTCTATGGCCAATTTGAGGGAAATGCCCCTGGGCAACATCATCACCTTTTGTACAACATTGGGCTGGTCGATGACCTAGGGAGACATTTCCCTCACGGAGGAAGCACAAGGGGCCCAATGGGGCCTAAGTGCAGCGGATCTCGATCCGCACTCCGGACATATTCCAGATTCCAGAAACTTAATATTTGGCATTAGCAATAAATTGCAAATTACTCTACTGTACAGGATGGGTACAATTTTCTGTTTTTCCCATTAAATTAATATATCAGAGGATGTTTAAATACCTTTATTTTCGTTTGTAAGTTTATAATAATACTACCTATACTTGTTTATTATATTTTAAATTAATATTTCAGATACTGTTTAAGTTATGCTACATTTTTCGTTTCTAATGTTATATGTTCACCATATTTGTTTAAATATGTTAATTTGTAATTTCCTAGCTTATATTTGTTGTTTATTATATATAAAACTGGTGTATATTTGCATGCCACTAGTCAATAAAACATGATGCCAATGTTTTATTAGCCCCCGTTCCTAATCACACCGTTTTACGGTACCATAAATATAAGTTTGAAGTAGGCCATATATTTCTCTGAATACCTATCTGTCTTTTATACCAAAATGGCGGATATACGTAATCGGTTCATATTTATCTGAGCAAATATGAAAAGTGGTGGTCGATTAGCCTACTGGGTTATGTTTATGCTGTGACATGTATGCTGTGGATTCATATAAAATGCTTAATTACTTTTTCTATGAAGTCAAAGTCGGCGGTCTACCACGATACAATGGATCAAAATTCTTTTAAGAAATGGATCTCGGAAAAACTGATTCCAAATCTTACTGAGTCTCCGATAGTGGTGATGGATAACGCGTCCTACTGCGTCTTACTACTCCCTACTGCTTCCTGGTATAAAACAAGACTAAAAGAAAGGCTTTCTTGTCTCAAAATTGAACTTTTAAATTTATGCATCCAGAACAATCAGATCCTGAGATATGCCATAGATGAACTTCTAAAAAAAACATGCTTATCAAGTATTGAGATACGCCTTACGCTTGCCAATATAATCCAATAGAATTAGTGTGGGGTGTTTGCAAATATTATTATGATCGATATATTGGTGAAGTTGGTTACGGAGACAAACAAGTTTTAGAGATGAGGAAAATGGATTTGGATAAAATTACTCCAGATATTTGGGAAAATTGTGTTAGACATGTAGAAGACATTGTAAATAAAGATTGGGAACTTGAGGTACGTTACGATGAGTTGGAACCGTTAATTATTAATTTGGGTTCAAGATCTGAAGATGTAATGAAGTTAGTTCCCTATTGTAATGAAGTACACGCCGAAAAAGACTGTAGCAGAAAATATAATGCTGACTTATATTTTCTATGGAAACGATGTACCAAAGATTAGTTGGCGGATATCCGTCATGGCGCTAAGATCCTAATTTGAATTTCCAAGAGGCAAAGAAATGTAGTATCTCCAAAGTCACAAAAATATCTGCTACCTCCTTGCTCGCATCTCCCATATAATATTCGAACGCAACAATTGTATTCCGTATCAAATTCTTGATAATACGTAGAATACATAGATGTAGTTTGAGGGCTATATTACACTACTACCTCCGTATTAGTTTAGTTTACTAATTCCTTGATTATGATTACCAATGTTGTCATCGACATGGCGTGGTTTTGCCACCATTTTTTTATTTGTATAAACCTTTTTTTAAGAATATTATCTAAGGCCCTCTGTCTTCCGGATTCGTAACTACACACCCACCAGCGTGTAGTTACGAATATAACTTACAGCTAGGTGTAAGAAATAAATCACATGATTAGATATTGTTAAATATAGAGATTAACGTTAAATACATTTAAAAGTATACAGCTATTCAACGTAACTGTTTACGTTTATTATACATTCATTGAGATATACATCAGCTGTTTAAGTACTTAAGGAGGTACCTATATTTGGCCTTATAGAAAACGTTTTCCGTTAGTTTTCGCTTGGAAAAGCGTGAATATTACACCTTGGCTTGGTGAAATATTTAGGTGTTCACCTCGATGCTAAACTGTCTTGGCATGATCACATATCATGCAAAATCAGGAAAGCAACGTGTGCACTGTGGACGTGTAGGAGGGCCTTTGGTGGAAGCTGGGGTCTTAATCCCAAGGTTCCCCACTGGCTTTACTGCACTATTGTTAGACCAATTTTAACTTACGGGGCCATCGTGTGGTGGCCTTGTGTTGAAAGGAACTCAACTAACAGGCAACTGGACAGGGTCCAGAGACTTGCGTGTTTAGGGATGACTGGAGCATTGAGAACGGCTCCCACCAGAGCTCTGGAGGTGCTATTAAATCTCATGCCACTACAAATTTTCATTAAATTGGAAGCCATGCGTGCGGTATATAGACTGCGCACGCTAGACCAGTTACAGGTGTGCTCATTCGGGCACTCTCGCATGTGGAACTGGGCCACCGAACGATGCCCGGTTCTACTCATGAGTGGTGATCATATTCCCACTAAACTATATCCCTCGAACTTCCTGGAGGTCGTAATCCCTGACCGCGAGGAGTGGGGGATAGAGAACACCCCGATGGCAATCCGCAACGGAACCAACTGGTATACGGATGGATCCAGGGCGGGTGGAATGTCGGGTGCCGGAGTCTTTTCTGACTCGGAACAAATAAGTAAATACTTTGCTCTGGGTGCACATGCTACTGTCTTCCAGGCCGAGGTATTTGCGATTCTATCCTGTGGGCTGGAGCTGCTAGCTGGCCCACAAAGAACTGGTAGAATCAATATATGCTCCGACAGTAGAGCTGCCATCTTGGCACTTAGTGCCGTTGAAGTGCGCTCAAAACTGGTTCTGGAATGCAAGACCGTCCTTGAGACGCTCTCTCAGAGGAATAATTTACGCCTTGTCTGGGTCCCAGGACATGCTGGGGTACCGGGAAGCGAGAAGGCCGATCAACTAGCCAAATTAGGCACTTTAGAGACACCTACTGGGCCTGAACCCTTCGTAGGGATCTCCAGAAGCACAGCGGTTCTCTCAATGAAGACTTTAGCCCAACAAATGTTTCAACATTGTTGGACAACTGCTCCAGGCATGAGACAGGCTAAAGAACTCATATCTGGTCCCGACGCTGGGAGGACCAGACAGCTGCTGAAATTAAGCAGATGTAACTTAAGAACAGTGACAGGCCTACTGACCGGTCACTGCCACCTAAGACGACACCTTTACATAATGGGTCTTGTGGAAGACCCTGAGTGTAGGGGATGCTTGGAAGATGAGGAGACAGCAGGGCATGTTCTGATGAATTGCCCCGCTTTCCTGCATACACGTATGCAATACCTGGGACAACTGATGCTGATGCCCAGGGACTTTAGAGAGCTATGTCCCAGCCGCCTCGTTGGCTTTATTAAGGCAACTGGACTGGTATAGCTCTCGAAAGGCGGGACGTGACGGGCCCATACTGAGGCCTATACGTCAAAGGGCAGAGCCCCCGCCAATCTCAAATCTCAAATCTCAATCTCTACACCTTGGCTTAAAATTATATTAATTAAAGGCTATATACTCAAATTAGAATATAGCATATATAAATTTTAAATTATACATACCATTCCAACAACACATACATACCTACTAATATTCTTTTAACATCTATTAGGTATCTGCCAAATGATTAGTACTTATGTATATGTGAATGACAATATTGATATATTTTGTTGAACTGAGAGCAAATTAAATTCATCAGCATATAGTATTCTAGTAATTTGGTTTAGAGATCTTTATTTTTATTTTAAAAATTATTTTAATCTGTCAATTTCGTTAATTTCTTTTTCTGTTTTGTGGGTGTTTTTTCTACTTTGTTGTATTCCTTATTTTTTATTATATACATTTTTATTACATTATTCATTATTCAATTTCTGCATCCTGTAATTTGGCCTTGGGCTGTTGGATATGCAATTAAAATAAATAACTACATACCTAGGCATATAAAATGCATATATTTCGTAAAACAACTTTTTTTACTTTGTTTACAGCAGCAAAATAAGTACAGGAGCAAAACTACTATGAGAAAAAAATCTTTATTTCGTCTACGGTGTTCACAATTGGAATCCCTTTTTTCCTTCACAAAATAATGCGGAGTAGTGTATATCTTTGTGAAAATTTATTATAATAAAGTAATTTTGAAAATAACCTACATTATAATGTTTTTTATGGTAAAGAATATGAATAATTATCATTTATTAATTTCAAAAGGTTAAAAAAAATTATAAAAAAATATACTTATTTTTCTTAATCTCCCCAACTAAAATAATTATATTTTATTTCCAGTAATCATTAGACTGAAATGCCGTATTTATATTTTTTAATAACCGCATTTATACCGTTTTATTGTAACACTGTTAATTCGCTACTTATTAAGTAATCATTATTAATTGTTGCTGTCTAGATTTAATTAAATGAGTCTCCGTCCAATTACTTTAATAAAAGATCATTAAAAATAATCGTGTACAAATTAAATGATATCATAGTCAAAAAGGAATTCCTTCAATAGCATGGGCGTTTCATTACTATCAATATACATCGTCCGACTATTAAAAACATATTTTACTTAGTTGAACTACTTGGATATATATTACACATTATTCAACACACCTTTTTAAAATTTAATGTAAACACACCACTAATTCAGATAATTTTCTCCACCACGGTTTAATAATAATCCATTATTATATTTCCTGACTGAGGATATATAAGTAGTATCCATATATGCATCGCAGTGAATTAATTATAAAAGTGATTATGGTCCAAGCGATGAATGCGTAAAATGTTACGCCATAAAATCACACGACCGGCCTTTTTTCTAGCCAGTTTGTCTATTAAAGACAGACACAAAGTCGTGGACAAGGTATAGTATTCAGCTCACAACTAATGACAATTATTCACTCGGGCGACCGGCACCACTCGTCTACGCAGATGTAGCCCTGCGTAGATAATAGCTATCATTAATTGCTCGTTTATTAATGTACAGTTGCGGCAACTCAAATGTGAACGAATTTTGGTTGTCATAGAAATTTCAGCTGAATTTTATCGTTGTAAGTCAGACCATGTTTAGGGGCGTACCACAGAGAGGGTATAATTCATAAACTTATTACTTTAGTATTTTCTATTACAATGATGAGTGGAAACACGAAACGTATTGTATGAAAATGTTGACATTAATATTACTCATGTAATCTTGCCTATCAACACATAATAATTCTTAAAAATGTTAACAAAACAACAAAGCGAAGAAAACTAATCTCTATGTATATTTAAAAATTAACACAACAAAACATTATTGTTAGTTAAAGTTGTATATTTTATATTAAAAAACCCCGCAAGAGGAACAACGACTAAAAAGTCCCAATAGGCAAGGTATAGGTCTCCACTGAGAATGAGGCCAATGCTCTGGTTCCATTTATCCTCAAAACCCCCTTCCATCATACCGGAAACACCATTTGATTAAACAGGCAAATCGTTTTTATGCATGCTAGGCGTTTGCAAAAAAAATATATAATGAACGAAGAAAAAGTCGTTTAATTTTTTAAGATCGGTCAATATTCAGAGAAGTTTTGGGCATTTTAAATATTTTCGTTTACCCCCTCTCCCCCCTCTCCTAATTATTCCACCACCCCTAGTCTGCTGCCTCGTATATCCTTCATAATAGCCCAACAAAAAAAATCTCACCAACTCCAACGCCTCCAACTCCACTCCCCCTCGATGAAAAATCAATTTGATTTTTCTTATTTTTGCAACTATTTGATAGATTAAGGAAAACAATTTAAATTTGAGTTGTGTTTTGGTCTTTGCGCCTCAGTTAAGTGCCTCGGCATATTTTGACATTTACGGCGGCTATGATTTAGCTAAGTCTATATTACACTATACAATTTTGTCGTCCACATTTGGGTGGCCGAAATTGTACTATACCTTCTGTTATTATATCAATATTAATGGAGTTCCTGTAGGGTAACCAAAAATTCTTATTATGCCTCTTCGACATCCCGATGAATATATCAAATTTCCAAGCGACAAATTTTCATCCACATCACTATTTGCCTGTTTCTATTAAAAACCTTTGACAGAGACGTTCACACATTTGAGCAAATAAGGAATATTCCCCTGCACCCATACTTGATTAGTTAGGCAAATCTACAGACTATAATGAATATTTAATAAATAACTGTAATTAGAAATACATTATTTTTGGAAACTAAATCGTCACCAAATAACTTTTTCTGTAATCATAACGTACAACAAACAACAAACGACAAACAGCGAAACAGCGAACCAGCGAAACAGCGAACCAGCGAACTAGCAACCCAGCGAACCAATGAACAAGTCAACGAACGAACCAACAAACCAACACATTCACATTACAATTTATACACTTGTTTAAATTCCTTCTCCTGAATACCATGATATTGAACAAACTCAAATCGATGGGATAGGAAGACTTAAATAGCGTTAAAAAATTATTGGAATAGTTAAATGAGCTACTGGTGAACACAATAATCTATAATACCTACTTAGAGTTCTCCGAAATTCATTTTGACCATTTTATATTTGAATTATTACTTTAGAGCCACGTAGTGAGATAGTATTGGTAGAGGAAATCTAATTCTAATTTTTTTAAGTTCGACCTCCAACTCTTGGTAGGTAACGTTGTTTTAAGACATTTTTAGAATTTCCATGTACCTATAATCTGGACGCGCGCCGCTGTATCTAAAGTAAGATTTAAAGTAAGATGAAGCAAAGTATTACTAAGATAGAAAAGGTTAAAATAAAATGTGTGCATTCGAAATATCTCTTTCTCATTGTAGATACTGATAAAACAGCTCACGTAGATGTATTGCTTCTTATACTCAAAACTTTTCCGGATGTACGAAAAATGTTGGCAGGAATGTGAAAAAGTTTGGGGCCAAATACTTGGTATTTCTTTTAAGTGTGAATGGTGCAGTGTTTGCATGTTATTATAGCAGATACCTGATGCTTAAAGAAATATTTGAAATACTGCCAAAAATAACCGAGGAAACAGACATAACTTCCGAGTGATAAAAATATGTGTACACAAACACATGACGTAAAACGTATACTTCAGTAAAACTTAATTAAACGGATAAAACTAGCAAAAAAATGCGAAGGGTTTTATCCATTCTTGAGAGAAAATGCTGTTTTAATATATATATTTTTTTAATCGTATAATTATTAACAATGTTTTGGTTGCTAACATGCCAGATTTGTATAAAAGAAAGGGTATTTTTGTGTTTTAACACCATAAGAATGTAACAATAATAGTCATCAAAAAGCATTATTGTTCACTTTAATCTATGATAATTCTAATTAATTTCTTCAAACGTCATCTTATGTGACGTTACTCAATAATATTAAGTGTAATTTCTATGACTAGGAGTATAAGTACCTACATCATTTAAGAATCCTCCACTCCTTGCGGAGTTAAATGCAGTTGAATCATCAACTGCATTTAAAGATCCATTGCTTGTGGTGGATCCGTTAAATGAAAATTGTTCGATATTCTCCGCAAGGTTGAAGATTTTTTTAGCAAAGACAGAGACTCTGAACCTACTACGATATATCTACTTGAAAAAAATTACAGCTGTCAACAGTGAATTAAATATTGCATGATACATTGATGCATGATACTCGATACATTTTTACCTTTCAATGTACAGCGAACATCAAGATAAACTTTGACGTTGACTCTACTATTGTAAATGTACGCGGAGAAGATGATGAACAGCAGCATTTTCTGTAGGTGGCAACATAAAATGCTGCTGTTCATCATCAGAGGGGTTTGAAAAAGTAGAAGACTAACTACAGCCCATAACATATGAAATGAGACCAGCAATAGAGTTATTGAGTTATATGATCGCTGCAAAACGAATACAAATAAGTCGTGTGGATTTACATGTCGACGTTATTATGGTGTGGAATATACTGAGATACGTTGTAACTGTTGTCGTAGATATTTCACAAATAGTACACTGCAAGAAACTGAAGATTTAGCTTTTATCTTATGTAAGATGCGAGGGGTAAACCGCTAAGGATTTATGGTGTACACTTTGTAGGAATTCCTAGAATATGGGGCATTTATTTGGAATTATAGGGATTTACTTAGAATTATGGAGATTTATTGCAATTATCGTGGGAATTATAAAGGATTTATTCCTAGTTGGCGGGAATCAACAAGTGCGTACTAGTTTCCAGGCATGCCCATTGTGTCTAGAAAAGTAGTTGCGTGCTTACATCTAAGTTACATCTAAGATAATTCTAAGTGTGTAATTGTGAATTTTCGTGTGAAATATAATCTCTTAAGGGAAATTTTAAGGTAAATTGCCAATCGTTTAATGCAAAAAGCTTTTAATAACATTTTGCATGATTTGAAAGATGCATTTACATTTCGAAGGTACGCAATGAAGCGAAGTGCATCCGATACTACTGCAAATAGTGATGATTGGTTTTGAATATAATTGTAAATAATTTTCAGATGAATGCATTACATTAGACAATCGCGGTTACTGTTGCTTTACGAGATGTTATAGAATTCACGCGGCAGTTGGGAATGGTTGTAGAAGAGAACAACTGGAAATCTGCTGTTAATAAGAAGTCAACGTTATGTTGGCTTTTGGAGGAAATAAAGGACAGGGTCAGTACATATTGATTATGAAGATTCATTAGCAGTATCAAAGAATGTCAGGTGAGATTGCAGTTCGGGTTGCTAAAGACCAAAGTGAGGACCAGAGCAAAATTTACCGAAAAACTAAAATATAGTCATAATGATACAGTCAGTGACATGCCTCTAAACGTACAGGCTGATATACAAGACGCCTTACTAGCATCCATTAAATGTAACGAATTATTATATGCAGTACTACGGACAAGTACAGTATAGGACAAGTTATCGAAATTATTATGGGGTAGAGTCAGGTGATATTTTCAAGATTAATTTCATACAGAAGGGAAGAAAACATAATAAGATATTTACCTGGCCGAAATCTGAAAGAGGCGCTACGTTTACACATTACATGACCGTGAATATATTTTTATGACCCAATTAAATTTGCAGCCAAAATTGAACCATTTCATTTGGATGAAAAAACATACCATAATTTCCAATACTTACGAATACAACGAACTGAAAATTCAATACCTGTCTTTGTGGGAATTAGTTTTTTTAGCGACATTTGAAATTCTTGTGCTTTTTAGAGTTATCTGTAAGTGTTTACTGAGTTTGTTTTGATGTATCGAAGCTTGCTCCGATTTATGTTCAGTAGTAGATGAATGGATTGCTTTAAAAAAGTAACTATTTTTTTTAAAGAATTTATTATAACATCATGCTTTGAGTTAGATTATTTTCATTCTAATGCCATATAGTTTATGCTTCATTAAGGTAGCTAGTTAATTATTTGTTTATATGCTTTGATAGGATATCTACCTACTCATATTCAAATGAATGTTTAGTACCATGATACTTATATAAATAGTCGTTTAATTTTATAGCCTATATGCATTTATTTAATTGATTTTCTTGTACGACAACTCGCAGATAATCAACCTTATAAATTATTTCCGTCGACGCCTAAACTTAAAAGTACAGACGGAGGAGAGCAATACTCTTATCGACATTTGAAATTCTTGTGCTGATATATTTATAGCATCTTCTAAATTATATATAGAAATATTTTATAGCCTAACTGCGTCTGTACTGCTCCTTCATTATAATATATTCAAAGTAACGGTAGTTAATATTAATATAAACTATAAATCTAAATATCTATATGTTTAAATAAAGTTTAAATATATTGTCATATGTCATATATCATTATTGGTGATCAGATCTGGGCTATTCACATGGGTCACAAAGTACAAGCTATTAATTGACATGCGTTTAAGAAATTTTTATACAACTAAAACGGAATATTCTTTGAACACTTATTCTTTGAACAATTTAACAGTCCTTGAACAATCTTTTTAAAAAACGTCAATGCTCTTTGAGAGGATTTTAGACTTATTTTAAATGGCTTCTAGTAGTGGTCGTAAAGTTTTTCAGCCAGTATTTATTTAATGGGCTGAATGCTTTGAAGTATTAGCAGTTTTACACACAAAAAATGAGAATACCTTCCTTAACACTCGAATATTATATGTCATTATTAGAAGGTTGCAAAGGTATGATACCAATTTTAATAGACCGGGAGATGATTACAGTTTATTCTCTCCGATTTCACCCAGCACGCCTTTTGGAGGAGTGAAAGTGTACTTAGGACAGCAAAGAAAAGGTTTGTCTTTCTCTGATATTAAAATGCTTGCACTTTGAGGACGGTAAGCACTTTTTCAAAATAGGAATTCAAAAATTCAGTTTCTGAAAACTAATTACTTTATTTGGAGGGATATTGTGTGGTCATGGAACCTATGGCAGCCACTCTAGATGTACTACAGGCGGAAAATAATACATTTTATGGCATTATAATTGTGTGGCACTATAATTGTATAACGTGTGTGGCATCTCTTAATAAACAAATTGTAAAAATGAAAAAATCAAACAAACCTAGATTTGCGTTAGCACTGCTGAATGCTTGTTTAAACGGGTTGCTGCAGCGCTTTAATTTATTTTTTAAGTTGGATAATAAAATAACAAATGCGATTCTTGCTACCATTGTTCATCCAGAATTTAAATTGCGTTGGTTTAATATTAATAAAAAAATGAATTCGAATATTTAATATATATGAATGACAGCAGAAATACTATTGCCATGTTAAATGATTACCCAACTTTAAAAAAAGTAATCATTCGTTTTAATACCCCATTGCCATCTTCGGCCCCTGTCGAAAGATTGTTTTCTTTTGCCACTGCCTTATCCGAATCTAGTTTTGAAAAATATGTTTTGTTAAAAAATAACAATCAATTCGTTAAATTTATGTAACTGACCTAGTTTCAGAGATTACATTACCTAATGATTGCATTATTTTAAAAGTTTATCAATTAAGTGGCTTCAGTTCGCCGTTTTATAAAGGGCTTAAAACAATTGATTTCAAGCTTACCCCAAATTGTTGCCAACAACATTTTTATTGAATTAAGGATTATGATTATAATTTTCGTATTCTTTTAAATAATGATCAGACCGAAATAGGAAATACGGGTTTTAATACATTTTACCTACACATATCAATTCATCAAGATCTGTTAATAAGTTTTTTAAAGCATTTCTAGAAGTAGGTAAGAATTAAGAATGGGTGACAAATCCGTTGTAACTACTACTATTACCGATTTAATTAATTTGAAAAAGAAATCATGAATGAGGTAGTGATATTGATCCCATACCCTAATGGCATTACTAATTATTAAAAAAATAGGTTGAAAATATTTTTATTCATATAATTATGAAGCTACTCGTATAGTCATTGAAGGTAAACTATTAAACAGCTTAAAACAGCTCTTTTAAGCTCGGGAGCATAATTTATCTATCAGATGATTAAATAATATTTCAACCGTACAAAGGTAATTGTCAGTTAGATTTCCTATTCTATAATGATTATTTATGCTCAGGAATTCTCATAAATTTCAGTTATATATGTATAATAAAATTAACCAAATGAGTTCAGCGCAACTATTATCGATTCATTAATAACACTAAAATGGCTTATTCATCGGTTTAGCGTTACAAACAAGGGTAACTTTTAGGAAATCCTAGCTTCGGCTGATTCACCGTCTCCACCCCATTCTGGCGTTCCTACCTAACGTAACGATCGCTTGGTCTGGCTCATATTAACATATATATCTATCTAGGTTAACCTGGGGCGAGACTCCAGCAGAAATATGTTCAAATACAGGATGCGTGCCTGATACTATCACAATATATATATATATATATATATATATATATATATATATATATATATATATATATATATATATATATATATATATATATATATATATACATATATATATATATATATATATATATATATATATATATATATATATATATATATATATATATATATATATATATATATATATATATATATATTTATATTTAATATATATATATATATATATATATATATATATATATATATATATATATATATATATATATATATTTATATTTAATATATATATATATATATATATATATATATATATATATATATATATATATATATTTATATATATATATATATATTTATATTTATATATATATATATATATATATATATATATATATATATATATATATATATATATATATATATATATATATATATATATATATATATATATATATATATATATATATATATATATATATATATATATATATATATTGAGAAAAGAAATACAACAAATGTTGATTGAACGTCTGAATCCTTCAATCAACGCTACACAGTAAACAAGCCAGACCATATGCAACAGACAAGAACGCTACGGGAACAAAAATAACATGCCCTAGTAAAATAAAGACAGAGCACATCATACCACATAGTTTCAGCGGCTATACGCTGATCGCTGATTGCTCTAACCGAATTATATTAATAAATAAAAAAAAATTTGCCAGAAAATTAAAAAGTAATAGTTCCAACAAGTTTAGTTCAGTGGTTTCAACAAATAATAATAGTTTCGACAAGCCATTTTAGGATTTATTAATAAATTTATATATAAATAAAATTTATCAAACTATACTGACGTACGTTAACTGACCGCATATAAGTTATCGCGCAGTTGCCACATGTAATTCTCAAATTTCTCATTATTCAATCAAACTATCAAATTCCACAATACTATATAAAAATTATATATATTATTTATGAATGTCATAAAAGAATTATTGTGCATACAATAATATATTATAGCCCAAGATGTTAGCCATTTTTACATTTATTTTCGTCTACTTTAATTATGGAAATTCCCTAAACATTTATTTTTATAGTTAAAAGTGGCAACGCCGCTCTACCATAGACGGGATACTGGATGATCGAGCAGTGTATCTCTTTTTAACTTATTGGAATGACGCGCCGTCTGTGTTTAGATTGACAGTCCCCATGGACTCGGTCAAACGTTCGGATCTCTTACAGTGGCGGGTTTGTGGGTATTGGGTCATTCGTAACTAAAAATAAAATAATTATTTATTTTCAGTACAGATACTTAGGTATTTATGTATTTTCAGAGGTACCTAAGTACCTTCTAGTGTTGGTAGGTAAATTTTTATCCTGGAGCTTATACAAAAAGTCATAACGGCGAGGCAAGACGTTTACCTACCTAGATATTATTTATATACCTACCTATATAGGTATACACCGCTACGAGAGTTGAAATAAAAAAATGGCGGTTAGCAAAAATATGGCAAAAATAAGTTAGAAAAGTATGGCGGTAAACCAATCTATATTTTCTTCCAGAATAAATTTAAAGCAATAAAGTAAATACATAGTCAATAATATTTTAAAAGAAATGCCTTCATCAATAAATTAAATTTTCTTGAGCATAGTAAAATTCATAACTTAAAAAGCATACAGAACCACTTTATAAGTCTATTTTGAACTCAACTGAAGTTAAGTGTTTTCATGCTCTATCAAAACTAAATTAAGAATACTATAAAAGTTTTAATTTTCTATAAATATATGGTTATAAATTGATATAAATATTGATAAACAGTAAATTCCAAATTGGTGACTGGCATTGTGAACTGGCGCTCATTTAATAAAGAGTCTACAAAATAAATAAGAAATTTAAAGTACGTATCTTCCACCCAATTAATCTTCTAATGTCAACCTATTTTTCTGTCTCATTATAAATAATATCAAATTAACTTATCCAAATTTAATATTAAGTGTTAGCATACACTAATGTAGTCAAAAATGTATAAACAAAATTTTCTACTCTATAAAATTAAGCTATCTATCTAACTCTCTAGTAATAAGTCACAACCCCCAATATAATTTGTTGTAAGTTAAGTATAAGCTATATCATATAATCATATATACAAATCTACGTATATATAACTAATAACAACTAACCATACATATATACACACACACACACACACATATATATATATATATATATATATATATATATATATATATATATATATATATATATATATATATATATATATATATATATATTATTTATATATATATTTATATATATATATATATATATATATATATATATATATATATATATATATATATATATATATATATATATATATATATATATATATATATATATATATATATATATATATATATATATATATATATATATATATATATATATATATATATATATATATATTTATATATATATATATATATATATATATATATATATATATATATATATATATATATATATATTATATATTTATATATATATATATATATATATATATATATATATATATATATATATATATATATATATATATATATATATATATATATATATATATATATTTATATATATATATATATATATATATATATATATATAATATATATATATATATATATATATATATATATATATATATATATATATATATATATATATATATATATATATATATATAAATCTAAATCTTACACATACATAATACACAAATAATTTTCATAACATTAAATGTCATTATGGAGTAGGTCTCATATCTCTTGCACTCTATAGCTTCCTCCAAATTGATACCTTCAATTAATAGGTACTTTAAAAT
>CAXKVY010018567.1:85000-102500 GCA_964058915.1 Tetropium fuscum | reverse complement strand
TATATATATATATATATACATATATATATATATATATACATATACACTACAATACACTAAGATTAACATTACTCACGACAAATGGACACTTTTGGTACATAAGAACATAACATATATCAAATTACCATTTGACAACAATGACAAGATTCTATCTCAAATCCTATACATGTTTGATCCCGCTGATCCTATACATGTTTGTATTCGTGATAGTATGCTCCTGCGGTGTTATTAATTGGGATTATCGTGTATTGTGAAGCTGCTGTTCCGATCAGCAGAAGAAAATAAAATAATTATGAAGCACCTGAAAATAAATTAATTTTCGTTGTTCGTCAAAAACAAAATTTACTTTTGTTTTGTTTTTGGATTCAAGATTAACAAATATTTCAGAATTTTGAAATATTTGAATTATCTCAAAGAGACCACAGTATTTGTTTTGCAATTTGTCTTTAATTTGTGATTCCTTTACGTAAACTATATCTCCTATTTGATGTTCGTAACGATTTTCGGGACCGGGCAATTTATTTTACTTCTATTTATTTTAAATACTTTGAAAATGATTCAATATTGCTTAATAGAATTAGAAGCTAAACTAACCTACAACACCTATTATACCTTAAATTACTACAAAACATGGGGTATATAAAATCCTTCTCGAGAAATATGGGACATGAATTAATAAAGAAACAGTAATTTTATATATTACGACTATAAAAGGAATTAGAAGTATATTTATTTCCTTGTTTCAAATTTGATCCTTTGTAAACAAAAACACATGCGAACTGGACTGCTGCACTGTTGTGGTGATTCCTAATGGTGGTATGCTGCAACTGCAAAACTGCCATGGCGTTCTCGTTCAGAAAAACTGCTACGGCGTCTATTATTTGAACTGCCTCAGGACCAAATAAATGAAGGAAATCATGCTTGTGGACGCTTGTGGAAATATTACGACGTCGTCTCGGACTTGAATTGTTTATATGACACTGACTTGTTTATATTATTTGCTTATTAATAATCCTTATGCGGATACGATGAAATAACTTTTAGAATTATCTAGAACAATCTAGATATCTAATTACTATCAGGATCTTACTATTATCACTTATGTTCTTCAACGAGATACAATTTGTTGGAAATACTTATGACTACAATATTGTCAAAACTTTCACAATTACCATGAGTTTTACAATAATTTAAAATTTAAATACTTAATTTTCTCTTAAAGAAATTCAAAGCGTGGTTACCGATTGTAGTGCCTTATACGTACTCTCAAGCATTTCACTAAGGTCCCTCACAAAAATAATATAAATAATTTTAAGTTCGAGATCGGGCAACTTTATAATAATGAGATATTCTGTTGTTAAGATCTCGTACCTATTTTGTGATCAAGTCTTTTTCGTGGTACAATGTCTCAGGGGGTCTACTGGAAAATTAACTGGTACGGTGTAAATCTGTGTGTTTTGCTTACTGAATTGTTGTACAGATTACAGCGGGAGGATGTTAAAAGGATGCTCGTCTGGGTTTTCTGCGAGGTGTACTCTGATCATTTCAAGAGTGGCATGAAATCGTTCTAGTGATCAATTTGATTGAGAATGACTAACACTTAGGATGGTTAATTTAACGTCGTATAAGGTACATAAATCACGGAGTAGGCTGTTGTCAAATTCACGGCCATAGTCACAGTGAATCCTTAAGGGTGTACCATAGTGTTGAAAGAATAACAATAAAGTATTGACTATTGATTTACCTGTTTTGTCTTTAAGAGCATAAGCTAGAGTAAATTTTGTAAGCTCATCTCGGATGGTCAGTGCGTGATTGCTATTTGGTGTTTCGAAAACGTCTATATTTATACGTTCAAAAGGCGTCTTTGGTGTTTCGGTAATCACTATTGGGTTACTGAGATTTTTACGACACACTTTTGATATTTGCCTGGATCTTTTATTGAAAATAACCACGTCAAAAGTCGGTGGTCGGTAAATAATTTAAACTTTCTGCCAGAAATATACGGTCTGAAGTATTTTACTGACCATATTATAGCTAACAGTTCACGTTCTATTGTACTGTATTTAGACTCGGCACTGCAAAGTGTTCTAGATGCATAGGCAATAGGAAGATATTTTCCGACGGATCCTTGTGAAAGTACAGCGCCAATAGCGTACGCACTTGCGTCCGTTGTTAATAAAAATGGTTAGTCAAAGTTAGGGTAAATTAAAATTGGTGAGTATATTAAAGCCTGTTTCAGTTCATCAAATGAATTTTTGCATTGAGTATCAAAATGAAACAAAATGTTTCCTTGAAGTAATTTAGTCATTGGATGTGAAATTTTTGAAAAGTTTGAAATGAAGCGTCTGTAAAACCAGCAAGTCATAGAAATGACTTGATTGCTTTTTTATTTTTTTTTCAGAGAAATTTTTAGTACAATCGATTTTCGCGGGATTCAGTTTTACGCCATTTTTCGATACAATACGATTTTATATATGCAGGTTCAGCATTGGTAGTGTCAATTGAATGTTTGATTTCGTTAGTAACTGGTAATTGGTCACCTTCTAAATAAAATATATCAGAATATCTTAAACATATTTGTATAATTGATTCTTTTTCTTCTTCGTTTAGGTGTTCTAAACGAAGTTGATTTAAAATGTCCTATTGTTTATCGAAGTTAACATTATTACCGTTGATTTGAAACGTTGAAGTTTAGAATTGAATTGTTGAAATTTATTGGTTCCAACTTGATATCTGAAACGGTTTATTGTTTCGAGTATTGCCTTTGCATTAATTACTGAAGTAAGAAATTCACCTTTTTCATTTTTACTAAGGCGTTCGGTTAGCGCACCTTTTCTTTTTTTTAACATCAGTTTTTACTAAATTGCAGGTTAATTTAAAAATTTTGTCTGTACGAGGTTCAATTGATATTATGTTTGAATTTCTTTTTTGTGTGTTAGTGAAAGTGGTATCCTCTGTTACTTTGAATAGGGGTATTGTCTTCAAATCGGTAATTAATTGTTTGTGTTTTAGGTCTATTATGCAACTGTAATGTTCTAGAGAATCTGAACCAATTAGTCCGTCAAATTCTATATCTAAATTGCATAATATATATAAATTTTGTGCGTATCGCCAAGTTTAAAAGGAACTAATGTTGATTCATTTATTATAATTTTTTGATCGGTTATGCCTTGCATAACAACATTTTCTGGTACCTATAAGTTTTTGATTTAAAAATTAAGTCTAGCGACTGAATCAATTAATATTTTATACTTATTTGTAATATCGTTAATATAATACAGGTTCTTGGAATTTACTGTTCTGAGAAGTATAAGTCTGGGTTGAAACTGTCTAGGTTCATAGTTTGGATTTGGGTGGTTAGGTTGTCTACAGGATTCAATTGGTCTCCTGGATCAGCTTGTATCAGGATTATCTCCAAATTCGTCGTCGAATTGATTAACAGTATAATCAAAATCATTCTGATTAGCAGTATAATCAGATTCTGTTTCATCTGTGGCTTATTCAAATTCTGGTTGCTTATCGGTATAATCAACTACATATATTCATAAATATTATTTTCTGGTAAATCACCTTGACTATAATATTCATCGTTTCCATAATTTAAATTATATGTCCTCCGTTGATTATTAAATTTGTTAAAATATGGATTTGTTTGTGTATTAGCTGAAGGCCTGTTTTGATTAGAATAATTTGGATTAGATCTCTTCGCTAAATTTCGTTGAAAATTCGGACGATTTTGTTGAAAGTTCTGATTTTTTTGTGGGAAAGGTCTTTGGCTTTGATTAAATTGATTGGGTTGCGAAGTTTGATTAGAATTATTTTGAAAGCTTGGTCTTGAAAAATTTTGTGATTGTGATTGCTGTCTCGTGCGGCACTCATTTATTAAATGGCCCGTACAGTTACAATACGAACAAAGTTTTTGTGGTAAAATTGGTTTTCTGACTTGGTTTGAGTCGTGATTGTTTGCGTTTGATTGGATCTCTGAAATTTTTGGTTTTCAAAATACGAGTTGCAATTCTCTCCTGACTCTATTGGTAGCTGAAAGCATATCTTTCGGATTGCCAGCTTTAATAATTTGCCCAAGTCTAGGTTCTAGACCCGAAAGAAGTGTGTTAAGCGTCATCGTTTCGATTAAATTAGCTTGCGCTGTTTTTTTTCGGGTGATAAAAATTGCTTCTGAATATGCATTTTTGCATTGTGTGTTTGCAATCTCGACATAAATGTTAATGCCGATTCGTTTGGTAATTGATGTACCTATGCGTTGCAGATCTTTAATTAAGGAGGTCAAATTACGGGAATCGCCAAAGTGCGTCGTCAACAAATGTTTTATTTCACTCCACGTTGCTGGATTTCGTGAATTGATTAGTTCGGCGCCTCTGCCACGAAAATAAATATTTTCCATATGGAGAGTTAACAGTAACTTTTGCTAAACTTATAAAGATGACGTCACATCCGGAATATGTAAAGCGTCATCTTATTGTATATTACATTAAAATAAGCGGAATTAAAAATAAAAATCGCAGAGCTGATGATATTAATATAAATACCTATACGCTCATTTTACTAGTAATTCCCAATTATCGTGTTAGATTAGATACCTTTAGTGGCTTTCTCGCTTTTTACAGTGTATTCATAATAGCAGACAATTTGTTGATATTTTATTTAAAATCAAGAAGCAAGCGGTGGCTCACAGTTTTAAAAACACTGTAAAGATAATTTAATTAAAATATTAATAAACATCGATGAGTTTAGCTAAAAATAATGGAACGAGGTAAACTAACTACCTAAATGGAAGGCGCTTTAATAAATAGTTAAACAGGCAACTGAGAGGGACGAATTCCTTAAAGAGGGTTAAATTCTGCTGGGGCAGTGAGATAATAAACGTTTGTGGAAATTTTGCGGTTTAAGGTACGAATTATTCAACAAAGAAGAGTCTCAAGTTCTTATACCACGGCAAACTTTACTTTAAGAACAGCAATTCTCTCGTGATACTGATGGTGATAGAGCAGCATAGCATACTGCCGCCTCGGAGTTATCCTTAATAAAAAACGTTCAAGATACAGGATGTAGTAAAAGGTCACTAATAATGCAATCAAGAGTAGATAAGCACATGATATACAGGGTGTTTGGTAAGGCGATGCCGACATGAAACGAGGTTGTTGAGGGGTGACTTGGCATCCATATAAACCGAACATACCTATGTGAAAAATGCTACGGTTTTCTTTATAATGCCACTTTTGTGCCTTTAAAGAAAATCTCCATTTCATCATTTATGTAAGTATTATGCAGTAAATCTAAGTTTTGATGTTCTGTAAGTTTTTTTTTATATGAAATACATAAACTTGCACATAATGAAAATTGTAGGGTTTTGTCGCCTATAAAAAATAAAATGATATTCATCAGAAAATAATTGCAATGGCAATTAAAAGTGTCGATTTTCATATATAATACAGTGCTCTGGATTTTGCCGACAATATTTGTCATTCTGAATACGAGTTGCTGCTGTAATGTAGTAATTACGAGCGCGAAGCGCGAGTAATTATTTTCCTAAAACAGCAGCATCGAGTAATGATGACAGCACGAGTTATATTCAGAGGACAATTCAATAACACAAGAATGTTAATTTTGGAAGAAAATAAAATAGTATATAATTAAATGCCAGTTTGCTGATAATTTATTTGATGTTTATCTGACATAATTTAATTTCTTGTAGTGTAATTTCTAAAATGAACCGGTTTGGTAACAAAGATTTAAGTACCTACAATTCTCGATGAAGTAGCTAATTCAACTTCAAGTAATACAAAAATATGCCATATTAGGACCAGTTTGATTGTTCTTTAAAAATAAAATTCATAGTTTTTTTGACGTTTATCTGACATAAATATTGTCGCTGCAATAATCAGTTGCCTCTCATTTGGCGTACATATATATGATATCACAAGAGCTTAAATTGTTTCCGGAAATATTTTTGAGGTCACGAATATTTTGAAA
Organism: Tetropium fuscum; assembly: GCA_964058915.1. Lineage (NCBI taxonomy): Eukaryota > Metazoa > Arthropoda > Insecta > Coleoptera > Cerambycidae > Tetropium > Tetropium fuscum. Next base: position 96,509 of record CAXKVY010018567.1, on the reverse strand, counting down.
ATTACCCCAGTCACGCCATGACGAGGGATAATGGACTAATAACCAATTTTCAATAACTACGTTATCGGATAGTAGTCGATAAAATAAGTTTATGAATTTTTTTGTGATTTTTTTTTCTCCGCTGTTTGCCCAAAAAAAAAATAATAAATTTCTACTGACGTCATTAAACTCATTGGGATTCATTTAAATTGAATTTTGTCAAACCTATATTATTATTATTTCCCATTTATTTTCGTTTAATAATAATAAGAAGGCTTAGATAAATAATACAGATTATGTTTATTTCACGAAAATTTTATATTAATGACAACATAATACATGTAAAATTTCCGGGACTAATGACGTCATTACTACCAGTTTATTTAATTTCTACCTAGACTATTTATTGAAAATTGCAGGTAGTAATTAATTTGGGCTTATTTATGTCGTACTAATAGTTTTATAGAATAAAAATAGAAAAAAAAACCTAATTCGTGCCCGAAAAAAAAATTACAGGAATAATTTGCGTTCGTGTGGCATTCGGTAAGAAAATTTCACACCTCAAGTAAAAATCAAACTTGACATTTTAGTTCAATTCGTATTTTATGTTAAATTAAACTTTACAGAGAATAATATATAAAAATATTATATCCTAGATATGCCGTATTATTAACAAGTACATTATTTAGTGGTTGTAAAGAAAATACGTTCCCAACTGTCAAAGTTGCCATGGTAACGAGTCAAGGCATCTTATTGGTTTTAAAGTAGATCAAAATACCACAAGTGCTCTCGGTTTTGCCGACAATATTTGTCATTCTAAAGACGAGTTGCTGCTGTTGCGAAAATAATTACGAGCGCGAAGCGGGTGTAATTATTTTCCAAAATCAGTAGCAACGATTAATGAATGAATGACAAATATTGAAGCAAAATTGAGAGTACGAGTTGAATTCGGAGGACAATTCAATGGAACAAGAATGTTAATCTTGAAAGAAAATCAAATAGTATATAATTAAATTCCAAGGGTGCGGATAATTTATTTGACGTTTATCTGACAATTTAAATTCTTGTAATGCGCTTCGTGTAATTTCCAAAATGAATCAGTTTGGTAACAACGATTTAACTACCTACAATTCGCAAAGAACTTTCAACTTCAAGTAATACAAAAAGATGCCATAAGTCAAATTAGGACCATCAGTTTGATTGTTCTTGTTGAAATAAAATTCATAGTTTTTTGACGTTTATCTGACATAAATATTGTCGCTGGAATACGCTGTTGCCTCTCATTTGACGTAAATATTATCAGTGTAATATGCTATTGCATAGGCTGAATTACATTGGTGAAAAACGTTGAGTTGCATTGTCAAGGTAAGAAATTTTTCTCAAAATGCGATCAAAATATTACAATTAATTACTTTTAAAACTTGAATCTAACTAGTTTAAAATAAATACAATTTTCTCATTTCACAAATGTAACAGTGAGATAGTAGTAATCCGTTTTGTTTATATTCCAGCTTCTGTTGGGAATTTTAATCAAGATTGTTTTTGCATGGCTGACCTTTAATGGTAATTAATGTTCATGGTTGCACCGGAAGCTCTGCGAACTATATACAAAGGGTTTTGCGAGCGGATAAAACATTGTATTTGAATTTGTTTTAATTTTTATCCCAAAATGTTACCCCGTCTAATCCTATGATATATTTAGATAATATCCGTAGTTAGCTAGTAAAAGCACCCTATATATATATAATATCCTTTATAATTATATCATGTTCTATGGAAGTACAATCAAACAATTATCTTTAGCATTACTCTATTTTGAGTCAGCTGTTGTTTTCATTGTAATTAAAAATTAATAATTTGTAATTAGAAACAAGTAATTTGTAATTAGAATTATTACATAAAGAATTAAATTAACTACTAAAGTAATATCAGAAGTGATATTATTTCATTAGCTTTAAGAGGACAAATAAATTGTAGTTTACAAAAATTGTTCTAAATATTTCATTGATATCATGCACCCCACGCTTTTTTACATAACATAAAAAGATTACCTAACAATAAAGCCCCCGGATAAGACGACATTGATAACATATTGCTCAAGAATCTGCCGAATACTATGTTGAAGTTACAATACTTCCCAACGGATTATAAACATGCCATTGCCATTCCAATACCAAACAAAAATCCAGAATGCTTACGTCCGATCTGCTTGCTGCCAGCCATGTCTAAATTAACAGAGAAAATTGTCTGGCGTAGATTAAACACTACTAAACGAAAAATTACACCAGATTGCCAATTCGGCTTACCATGGGGACATAACTTACACCACTCTTGCCGCAGCAAAAATCACAATAAATATAAGTAAAAACTTTTATAAATACGAAAATGTACAGTATTTTTGCTAGACATGTCAAGAGCCTTTGACACTGTCTGATAGGAGGGGCTAATAACTAAAATTGCATGGTTAGGTTTTCCACTATACGTCACATACTTCGTCACATCCTACCTCAAAAACCGCATAATCCAAGTCCAAGTAAACTCCACATTATTCTATTCCTACCCACCTTAATTATATACTTATTACATGTCAGATGTCCCCACATTTCCACAAACCCAGCTAACCTTGTACGCTGATGACACGGCCATAACAGCGACCAACTACTATTCTGAGGTCGCCAACGCCCAAATAAAAATCCACCTCAACCAAACTCTTTTAATAAAAGGAAAATGAGAATAAACCCTGAAAGAATGGAACTCTAAACTTTACAAAAAAAATACGAACAAAATAAAAATTGAAAATACCACAATAGAAGAAAATCCCCATGCTAGGTACCTCGGAATAGTGCTGGACAAACGCCTAAATTACTTAAAACACCTAAGAAAAATCGCCGTGAAGTAATCGGCAGCGGTTAAAACCATCTACCCTCTAATATCCCGCAGAAGCAAAATGACATGACAAAATGACATGACAGATAATAAGCTGCTACTATATAATCCATCATAAGACCCATAATAACGTACCGTGCTCCGGTATGGTGCAGCATATCGGACACAAATTATCTCAAACTGCAAAGAATACAAAACAAAATCCTCAGGCCACCAACTGCGACAGATATATAAGAATCCTGACATTACATAAATATCATCAAAATACAGTAAAATAAAGACTACATAACTGAGCTGTAACAAACATTTTACATGACGGCCATTCACAGTTCCAACCAGACAGAAATCCTGACAGACATAAGACACGAAGCCAACACACACATAAAAATAGAACCACCCTATCAAACCCTACCCATATTTTTTCTACCATCACCAAACCCCCAACAACATTCCAAAACCCCCTAGACAATGACAGATCGCAACAAAATACAAAACACACAATCTCTATCCAAACTTAAACAACAACAAAAATAGATTGGGCGGATGATCGGTTACAAATACCTAACCAGCATAATAATTAAAGCAGGATTTTTAATTTAATTTTCCTGTATCAAACCATGCAAAAACATCATTCATACAAAAAATATAAATTCACCTCAGAGATAAGCAAACAGAGACCCCTGGAAGCTAGCGCGGAGAGAGTGCCAAGCTCACTGGCAGGCGTATATAGAGGTAAAAGGAGAAAAACAGAGAAAGACCGAAAACCGAAAAATCACAAAATATCATGTTGAAAACAATAGTTTTAATCCTCGTATACTTAAGTACATTATAGTAAATATCATAATAATAACGTCATACTGTCAAATACCTGATTAACCTCCTATAGACCTGCGAATTTTACTCCAGCGCCCCCAACGGCGTTTCTAGTAAGTTCTTGCTAGTCGATTTGCAATTTGACAGAATAGACGTTTTGTAGATTATAATTATTTTGTACTCTTAAATTATTAATTGGTCCCCGCTGCGGTATGGATAAACGTTCATGATACTCTGGAAACAATTGTTGTGTAGTGGGCTGTAAAAATAATTACGGAATTATTGACGGCACTGTGAAATTTTACACTTTCACTTCTTTGCACAGCACAACACCACAGTTTATAGCCACATCAAACTAGTTTGTTGTCTAGTGAAAACTTGTATAATTCACCGAGGGAGGCGCTCGCGTGCAGGTCGCCTACAGATGTATACTCTATCCAAGAAATTAATTCGTAAGTAGGTTACTGGTGGTGAATAGTATGCGTATTAAATAAAACATATTTATTATTATATTTCTTTACCTGGCCTCTTTTATTCTTCTTAATTGGCGATAATGGTGGATTTATCTCGTCTCTGGGTGCTGCCATTCTTATAATAGATTTAAAACTTATTTCACAACCGTAAACAACACAACTAAAATAACCGTACTTGCGAGACTACAAATACAAACTGTGAATAGGTAGGCAGTAGTAGGTACTTTATATAATTAGGTACCAGGTAGGTATCGGACCCAGGCGCCGGCCCTGGCTACCTGCTGAGCCAATTAAGACGTTGAGGGCGTTGAACTAATGTTCTAAGGGGCGGGCGAAGATCTGACCAAGACAGACGAATTTTCGCTCGAGTGCAAGTCCATTCTCTCGTTGAATACAGTATAGATGTAAATAGTGCCAGCAAATAAATTTGTTGTTGATGCTTTTTTACAAAGTCTTTATAGCTAAACATTATTTTTTATTTTTAGTTCGGTTTCCCTTTAAACTGTGTCTTTTTTTGTTTCTTTAAACTATAATATGTTTTTTACTTATTAGTTCGGTTTCCCTTAAAGCGGGTTTTTAGTTAGTTTTACTTTCTGCTATGAAAAAGATTAATTTTTGTTCTGTGTGGTCCGAGATGTGAATGAGTATAACTTAATGAATGTATAACTTTCAGTAAATTCTATACTGTGGCGAATACGCCAATGTGAGATAATTTTTTTATATCCTAGTTTCTGATGATCCTGAAGAGAACATTAGGACAAAGTTCTCAAATTATTGTATTCTAATCGGTCTAAAGTGTACATACAAACAAACATACTCAGTGGTGAAGCTAATAAAAGGGTGTTAAAAATATAGGCCCGTTGTGGTTTGTCATTCGATTCTCATAACTTACAAACTTGCTGCAAGTATGTGTCGGATTTTTAAAAAACTTGTAGTTTCAAATTGCTACGACACATATGGATTTTATGTAGCACACTGTTAATTTAAAATGAAATTTATAATAGATGATAATAATAAAATGATAATAAAAAAATACAGGTAGGATATGAAAATAATTGTAAAAATGACAGATTCCCAAGGGGGGAAATAACAAAATACTATGATTTTATCTCAAAGCAATCACCTACTTATATGAAAATATCTTCAAATCAATTTTTAGGAAATTTAACAAAGCAAATTTATTAATAGAATTAGATACCTAGGTGTAATTATTTAGAAAAATATACAGTTTAAGACGTAGAATATTTGTAATACTCTACGTAGGTAATGAAAACTAAATGTTAATTTTTTATCAATTTCAAATCTGTAAATCAAAATGCCCAGATATGTGCACCTATTTATTAACTGAAGAAAAAAATTATATTTCTTTCCATTAGAAATCACAATTATTTGCCAAATAAATTTTAAATTTGGCTCGTCAACTCATGTGTGTGTGTGACATCCGCAGCCACCGGCATCCAATTCACAAAGTTTGTATTATTAGCTATATCAAATAGACGCTGGCAGATGCGCGGAAAAGGTCCACAATATATTATTTTAATCTAACTTTGTTTTATAGTCATTGGTCACAAGGAGTCATCAAAGGTATTTATTTCACTGTTGAGGGCTTCCACTTAAATAAGTAGATACTTTATATTTGAAATACTATTATTTAAGAACAATATTATTTCAATGTATTTAAAAAGTACGGTCGGCACACCATATTAAGGTTTTTGTTTAAACTAATGTGTTCTGTTTTATAAGAAATCCACTTAGAAACACAGTAACTGCTAATTTCTTATTTAAAAATGGACATAACGCAGTTACTGCTCTTACTGTGTTTTAATATTTTCAAAATATTTTTAAAACATTTAGTAAAAAAAAATAGATTACACTTCTATATGAGATATTCAATAAAAATACGGTAACTGCATTATTTGCTGTTTTTGAACGAATTGGTATATATTGTGTTATATGTTAATCATATATTATTAGGAACATTGCGTTAATAGTTAGCAACTATTCTTGTAAATAATTCAAAAAATGTTTTCTTGTTAATGTGAAACTAGTTGTTTTAGAATAAATTGTTTCTTTGCAGAAGGTATACCACATAGTATTTAAAGCCCTTGCGGCATATAAATAGTGGAAGAAGATTTTTTCTTAGTTAAGATCTTTGTAATTAACCGCAAAGTCTATTACCCTTAAGAGTATATTCATAAGCGATAAAAATGCTTGCGAGCTTTTTGAAAAAAAAAATAGTTAGTTCGGTGGATACCGAAGTTATTAATTACATGTGGACGTCACTGACCGTTGCGCAACCAAGTCAGATGGTTCCCAGTTGGGAACCATCTGTATAGTATAGTTATAGTTATATTCCCAGTATAGTTATACTGGGAACCATATAATCGAACCAACTCTCGGCGCTTTCTGTAATTTTGGTGAAAGAAAAAAAAGTATTTCTAATACCTAAGTATATTTCCCCTGTTTAATCGCAATGCACACAACAGCTAAATTGAAATTAAAATTATTGCATGTAACTCAAATTGCATATGAGTCCAATTACAATCGAAACTGAAATTGTAGTTACATTTAAGTCATCCAAAGTGGCACACAAAATTACATAAAAGATAAATTGCATATGAATCAAATTGCATCTATATGAATTGAATTTAGCAAGAAATCCCAAAAATATTCCAAACATATTCCCAAATGTGGTATTATACCCGGTGTAACCCTTTTTATATAAAAAAGGTGACACTCACGTGGCGGCAGGTCTTTCCGGCGAGGACCGGGTGCGGGCAAGAATTTTTTGTAGCGGATGTATTATATAGGAGCGTGCCTCTTTTTTTATTTCACACAAACCAAGAAATATCACCCCGGGACTAGCTGCTCTGGTGAATTTAGGGCCGATTAAGATAGTAAAAAAGAACAAAGCAGACATTCTGGGTTCTACAATGTTATTACAGTACAATATAAATGTAATATATCTATATAAGTCCCATCCAAACAGGTCCTGAAGCTGAGCTGAGCTTCAGGACCAAGACCACAAATTGCGCTATTTAAGGTTTGCATATGTAGCTTATTCACTTTTAGTGGTTTATGAGTTATTTAGGGGATTCGACTGAGCTATTTAAGTCTCTAAACTTGAGGTGGGCAGCATATATCTTATCAATTCATTATCGGGGCATAGTTAGAGTGGTTCTGACCTTAATTATTGGGTTCGACCGTAGGCCATTTCTGCAAGTACACTTAAACTAAGCTTATCTGTAAAATGGCAAGCAAGTCTTCTAGTGAGATGAGTGTCTCCAGTATCCAAATCTACGTGTAGTAGCCGATATATTTCACACCAGTGGAGTCAGGTTCAACGAAGGTTCCAGGTGGAAACAAAGTTACTGAACAACCAAGGGGTGCAGGTTAAGCGAACTGTGGAAGTTCAAGTGTCAATGACCGTATCCAAGTAGAGTGGCCGAGTATCTATAGTATCTAGGTATCTAATATAAATGACCAAGTACAGGTGAAGTGAAGTTACAGGTGAAGGTACAAGGCGAAGTGAATTTACAGTCGACGTAAGAAGCCCTGCAAGACAGACTTATAAGTGTGCTTCTTTACAGGTTAATGCATGTATGTATCTATATGGGTCGGAGTGTAGTGGAAGGTAGTGTTACACTCCCATTCCACCACAGTACTTAGGCGTCATTAGGCCCTTTGTGCATTCCTCCTTTTTACTCGAGTACTTTTCCTCAAACCATCCTATTTATTACGGGTGGCCTGGTGGCAAAGTCTCTACAATTTGTATGTATGATAGTATGGTTCTGAGTTACCGAGATTAATTACTCTGGTCCTCATTACCATTTATCTGGGACCACGCGTCCGCGGCAGGTTAAAAAAATGATCAAAACTATTTATAAAACTTAATTGATGTCCAACGGCTTCAGAAAGTGGCCTAGCAATATATTCCTCAAACAACACTAGCAATTAACGTAACGCGTGGTCTAATTTTCAAATTGTTTAATCCAACAAGTCGACTATGTGTTGATCACCAACCCACAACAACATATGATAGTGATTTCCTCAAAAATCCCAGGTATCTGTAAGCAGCTACGCACTTTCAAATAGGGAAACACTTATAAATTTGACAATATAACGTAGCGTCACCTCACCATGCTCCGCAAGAAAAAAAAGAGCAAACTGGCCTCGCTTATCTTAGCGAAGACGATAGCCTCGAAAACAGGCCACCTGCCATAGATATGTTCACCTCGCCTAACCGCGCCCACAGAATAGGGACATAGTGGTACTATCATATGCGTTGACAACGGTTAATAATATTCTATGAAAAAATCAAAATACCACAACACACATATGGTATTTTCGCGTAATTAAACTCGTAATATACATGCCCTGAGATAGAATCATGAATGTTAGAGAGAGTGAGCAGTCGCTTTTCATAATATCCCATTCGAGCTTGTAAACACTTTACTCATTACAATTGCAACGTGCTTGAAATATGAGTTAGTTCCACGACCTACATCTCTCTTCGATACCGTTCCACTACTAAAAGCAAAAAATCCTGATACCCGTCTTTTTTTGTAGACGGTGGTGATTTTTTACATAGAGTAATTTGGCCGAAACCTGGGTCTTTCTTGCAAATTTGTCATAGCTACATTGAATATTAGCCCAAGCAATAGATACATTTTACCTTGCAAAAGGTCATGGAGAGATAATTTTTGACATGGGTCTTTATCATGATGAGGTTAATAAAACCCCAAGTTTTCGACCTTGAGACATTGCCGCTCGCGGCGCCATATTGGAAAATAGGTAAAAAAAATAGGTTTTCGCAAATATCTCCGGATATTTCCGGAATGGAGGATATCAGCTTCATCGGGTTGTATGGCATCAAAATGACCCATTTGCGTCAATATTTGCTCGTTACGTTAGCTATGTGCAGAGGCATTAAGGTAATAATGCTATTATTGTGTTCGATGGCTATCCTGATGATGCAGGCAGTAGCAGCACAAAGAGTGCCGAACGACTCCGGCGCTCCAGGAAACATAATTCTGTTGAAATTAACTTCGACGAGTCAATGAATGCCACAACCAATCAAGAAAAATTTCTATCTAACGACGAAAATAAAATGCGCTTGATTGCAACGCTTTTAAAAAAGTTTAGTGAATCAAATATGACTGCGATGCAAGCCGTCGAAGATGCCGATACACTAATTGGAAGCACATCCATTAATTTAACATCTTCATATGAGTCAGTGTATATTGTTGGAGAAGATGTTGACGTACTTATTCTAATGACTTCGTTAGCGGGACAGCATGAAAAATTTTTTTTCAAAAACCCAGCAGAGCTAAGATTCCGGAAAAAATATATTCTCCGAAAAGCTTTTTATGTGACCAATCAGTTGCAGATAACCTTTTATTTTTGAACGCGTTTAGCGGTTGCGATACTACATCAGCTTTATTTAACCAAGGTAAATTAAAATTTTTAAAACTTATGAAGAAACCAGAGCCAATGCGACTTACTGAGTTTTTAAAAACGTAAATGCCGACCGGGAAGTGATTATAAGTGCAGGTGAAAAATTTCTAGCGGCCTTTACTCAGGCGTAGAGAATATGAGCTTAAACGCCGCGCCGTACGATATCAACAGTTCGCGAGATCAGTTACCAAAAGTAAATTTACTTTAGCATCTTTGCCTCCAACCTCTGATACTGCAATAAACCATTATCTCCGTACTTACCATCAGGTGCAACTTTGGTATGGAAACGTAAAAAGACCACTCGATTGGGGTTGGAAACGCGATAAAATTGCCCTTATGCCAATCCAAATGAACCAGGAACCCGCTCCCCAATCACTTAAAATTTATTTCTTGCAAATGCAAAAAAGGGTGTGGTTAAACAGCGCTAAAGTGCTCTGTACTATGTACGTTTTGCGCAGGTGATTCATGCGAAAACAGCGCAGAAATTTTATCTGACGTTTCCAAGAATGAAGACGAAACTGAACCCGAAGTCATTAGACTCCTGGAGGTTGACCTGGCCAATATCATCACGGATGAAGACAGTGAAATTAAAGACTCTCAAAGACCTGGCCCGTCTAAGAAAACAAGGCCAAATGAAGACCCTGAAACGCCTGGCCCGTCTAAGCAAACAAGGCGAAATGTAGACCTTGAAAGACCTGGCCCATCTAAGAAAATAAAACGATGATTTGATCATCACTAGTGGATTAGGCCTACTGTGGAAACCACTTAAAAAACGCGCCCTGTACTCTACCTCAACGGTGGTGTGGAAAGGAGTAATATACAAAAAGATCATTTATATAAGCGATATGGAGGTGGGGTAGCATACAGCCTGTTTGGATTCCTGGCCATCCAAAGGTCAAGCAATGTTCGGCCCGGTTATGGGATGGGTGCCCGCTATTCTCCCTCTGTGTAGTTGGTACCATCAGGTGCAACTTTGGTATGGAAACGTAAAAAGACCATTCCTATCTCAGAAACTATTTGTCCTAGAAAAAGAAGTTTTATATATAAAATGTAGTAAATTTTATATCCTATAAATTTGGTACACAATTCACGTAAGTCACTTAGTTCAGAAGATATTTGCTGAAAACCGATTTTTTGTACTTATCTTGGACTGTGGCGCCGCGAGCGGCTATGTCCCAAGGTCGAAAACTTGGGATTTTAATACCCTCATCATACTAAAGGTTATAAAGGATAAAACCAAAAATTATCTCTCCATGACCTTTTGTAAGGTAAGGCCTTTTTTTTGTCTCTATTTCCTGGGGTATAATATATATAAAAATAAACTATAACATCAAGTGCACCACGGTGTTCAGTTTTTCACGGCTACACTGAAAGTAAACATAGCATTGGAGGTGAGAAACATTTAAGAAGATTAGGAGGAGCTAAGTGGATATTGCTGTATGTTTGAAATGTGTTCATCAGCAGCAAACACAATCTGAATTATCTCCCTTTCGTGAAAAACGATTTAAAGCTGCTAACAAATAACTCCTGGTGACACTGATACTCACATTGTTACCCTACCATAAATTTGACTCTTTCAAGGTAAAAAACGAGTAATCGTTAGTCAGGATACTGATTTGCTTGCTATAATGATTGCCCTAGCTATCGCAAATAATAAATGATTCAGAGAAGTTGCAAACCACATTATATTCTTACATGCGATCACATGCGAATGTGATAACACGTCGTCATTATTTAATAAAGGGAAACATCAAGCTTTCAAACTTCTGCAATACAACGAGGAATTAAGAGAGACAGTAGCTGTATTAAATTCATCACATGAAGTTATTGCTCACACTGGAGAATATTTCGTCATATTTCGAATATTTCGAAGTTATTGCTCACACTATAGGTACAATGGT